>JAOWBR010151101.1:0-13447 GCA_028571145.1 Dionaea muscipula
TTTAAGGGGGGAAGGATGTGATAACCCGTATTAATTTTAAGTTGTTTGGGTTATTTCATATAGCCCGACCGGCTTTTAATTAATTTGGGTTCAATAACCATCGAGACTTCCATCTAGCCCAGCTGGCTTGATGGAAGCGGAGAAGGCATTTGAAGTTGAGGAGATCCAGGTTCGAGACTTGGGGGGAGCGTTTTTTGTCATTTGAGATTTTATTCTCATTTTTGATGAGGGGAAAATACTTGTTTTCCTCTCATTCAATTGGAGAATCAGATTGGGGGTTTTTTTATTTTCACATTACGTAACTCTCATTCTCCCTCATTCTCTTCCCACTCTTTCTCACGCCTCTCTCTCATCTCTCCCTTCCCTTTTGCATGGAAGCCACATCAACCGGAGAAGGATTCGGCCGACGATCGGAGGACATCGACGGCGAGGTTAGATTGAGATTATCTTCTTCATCCGGGTAAGCCTTTAGGGATTTCGTTTTCCCTCTTTCTCTTGATTTGGTTTTGTCATCGGGGCATAATCAGATGGGATGATTCGTTTTGTGCTTTCATGTCGTTGAATGGTCAGCGGTGATCATTTGAACGTGCTCGGATTGCCCGTGGATCGTGATTTATGAATTCGAGGGCTTCGGGTATGATTTTCATCTTCGTTTCGATTCGACTTTTGTCAATCGGTTGGATTTATGTGTGGATGGTTTAGGATTAGTTTGGGGGTTGGTTTAAGTCCCTTTTGATGCATTAGACTGGGTTGCATTGGGTTGGTATCGTTTGGTGTGATGTGGTGACTTTTGGTTTGTGCAGGAAACGATTCTGCAGAATTCGTTGGGTGGACGACCCCGAGGACGTCCTCGAGGACGTCCCTAAGGACGTCCACCACAGCTTCTATCCTTTTGCTCTATTTCGTTTCCCTTGATACCAGAGAGCGGGGGACGTCCTCGAGGACATCCCCAGGCCAACTTTTGAACGGGGGACGTCCCCGAGGACGTCCCCAGGCCTGTGTTTTGGTTTTTCACTTACCCAAACTTTGTGCATTGATCTTGGATCTTTCTAGTATGACTCCTAGGCATTCTAGGAGGGGTTTTGAGTGAGGTTCCGTTTGGGACGGGGCATTGGTAGAGCATGCTAGGCGCATCATTTTAAGGTTTTAGCCTTGTTTTGCATGATGGGCATTCTTGTGATGCTTTTAGTGAGTTTTTCTCCATTGGATGTTCACGTAGGTGGTGACGTGACGGTTTACGGAGTGTGGTGACATGGATTAGCTTGTGATTGCTTTAGCGGGATACCAGGTGAAGGGTGTACACAACTCTCCACTTCCTTCAACCTCATATGCTTCTATCTCTCTTCGGCCTTTCTTGATACCACATTTGATACAGTGCATGCTCTATATAGTTTGTTGTATGTTGTGATGTCATCCACTCATGCTTATGATACTATTATGTTGTTGGCCTGCGTCCTTTGCAATCGTGATGTCATCCATGTTAATTGTTCTCGATTTTGGTGTTGGCCTTGTATGCTTGATTTAGAGTGGACGAGTGGTATCTTGTGGGGTTGGGTATGTTGTGTTAAGGTGGTTATGGTGAGTTGTTCTATTTGTGATTAAGCCCGAAGGTAAGTTCCTTCGGGGGCGGCTTCAGCCATACGATTTTACCGTATGTCGCAACATCCTTTAGGTCTTGTCGACGAATTGGACGGAGCCTGCCATGGTGTAGTACTCCGGCCGCTATATCGGACTACACCCATGGTTTGGCAGGATATCCTACTGGTGCGACCTGAGATGGCAATGTGGTAGATTGCGGGTGCTACGGTTGAGTTTCTTTGTGGTAGACTGTGGGTGCTACTGTCCTGTTATATATGAGTTTTTTTGTGGTAGATTGCGGGTACTA
Source organism: Dionaea muscipula (assembly GCA_028571145.1). NCBI lineage: Eukaryota > Viridiplantae > Streptophyta > Magnoliopsida > Caryophyllales > Droseraceae > Dionaea > Dionaea muscipula. Next base: position 1,886 of record JAOWBR010151101.1, read on the forward strand.
CCGTGTCATTTTTCTTCCTATTTGAGTGGTAGACTTAGGGTGCTACCGTGATTCTTATGGTAGACTACGGGTGCTACTGTTCGGGGTCTTTCCTTGATATGAGAGTTGTCTGAACCTATTGCATATGTTGTTATCGTTTGTTCTGTCATATCATGTGACTCCTGTGATATTGTGATTTGCTGGTGCTATTGGGTGACAGTTACATGACATTGTATTCTCATGCTTGTGCATCTGATACTGTCACATTTTCTTTCGTTATTCCATGAGTAGCTTTTGATCCCGGTGGTGGGTGATCCCCTCCTTTTGTTCCCCTAGCACCTCCACGCCGCGGATTAAGGTGTTAGGGGTAATATCATCTACGTTTGACTTGGACCACTCCCACACCTTCGTGGAACTCAGTTTGTTTATCTTTACCAGCATGATCTTGATATTCTACTTACCCTGTGTACACCCCCAATTGAACGGTTTTGCAAGTGAGTAGGTTTGAGCTAGGAGGATGGGGTAGGGAGACGGATCTCGCGGCCTCTTAGGACTTGATCATTTTTGTGATGTTTTTCTGTTCAGTAGACTATGATGATTGTTGTACTTTCTGCATTTTTTATGAATCACAAGTACAGTTTACTTTTATGGTTGAGATGGTCTGTTTGACCGATGATTGTTTGGGATTTGACTCTGATTGACATGATAGACTGTACTTGACCTTTGGTCCAGTTTGGTGACCCTATTGATGCATGATGTTTTGTTTAGACTGGACCATTGGGTTGTTGGGTTCTTAGGCTTATGTGGGTCGTGGTTGGGGTCCACGGGTCGTACACCGGTCCCCCCGGGGTGGGGTGTGATAGAGCCGCCTCACCCCGATCGGACCAGAACTTTGATGATCGCCTCTAGAGGATCCTAGGTGCTGACCGCCCCCGAGATTTTTCCAGGAGTATCATTTGGCGCCGTCTATGGGAAACGACCGAACAAGTCACGCCATAGTGATTCCAACCCGTTCTAAAACCAACCTTCCTCGTTCTCGTGAGAACTCTCCCACTCTCGTCGATCACACAGACGACGCTGGAGATTCCTCTCGTCCACAAGTCCAAACACAAAATGACATAGTCACTCGAGAAGAGTTCACGAAGATGATGACTCAAATGATGACGAATCTCATGGCAGAGATTGAGAGGAGATTGCCTCTGCAGGCACCTGAGCCTGCAGCTGCTGACAAGCCAACTCCTCTCGTCCATCCGGATCTTCCCCCGACGAGGGTGGACAATGACAGGTCCACTTTGATCGGATCTGCTCCAGCGCAGCACCAGACGGACGATCGACGACCTGTCCATCTCGAGCATGGGCATCCCAACGGACATCCTCGTCCGGGGGACTGGCAGACCACTCCCGCGGCTGAGGTAGGAGATGAGGAAGAGACTTGATCGTCTACCGCCACAAAGTCTTTGATCCACCAGCAGGCGACGGTGACGAATCGATCCCAGTTGGGACCATTCACCCAGGAGGTTCATGATGTGTCATTCCCGACGAGTCTCAGACTGCCCCATTTTGAGCAGTATGATGGTTCCATTGATCCAGAGGATCATGTGAGCAACTTTGAGATCAAGCTGCAGCTGTTCAGCGTGGACGATAACATCATGTGTTGTGCTTTCCCCGTCATATTAAAAGGAGCTGCTCGACAATGGTACGCCTCCTTGGCACCGCAATCAATCTCACAGTTCTCCTAGCTGAGGGAGGCCTTCGTGAGACAGTTTGCCAGTTCTTGCACCCTCTCCCAGGCCGCTCCCAGCCTGTTCAGTATCAGACAGCGACCCAATGATCCCCTGAGAGATTTCATAGCTATATTCAACAGAACGTACATCCAGATCCTAGGACTCAGCAGCGAGCTAGCGATGACCACCATCCTGACGAGATTACGTTCTGGGATCTTCCTCGACGACCTCACTCTCAGATAGCCACGCAGTTTCGATGAACTGCTTCAGAGAGCACGAAGCTTCATGTCTCTGGAGGACCAAACCAGAGCCCGGATGACTTCTGACTCCAGAGTCAGGCATCGTCGAGAGTCTAGTGAGGACGACAGTGACAGCTCTCCCGAGAAACACCACCGCAGAAGCAGAAGATCTCAGCGACATCGTTCAAGGTCCCACAGGATTGACCATCCGTGGGAGGAGCTCACTCCTCAACCACCACCAGCAGAGCAGATCTTCATGGGATCCGCTGATCTCAGGGAATTCACCCATGAGCAGCGTCGTTGGGTGCTTTCCCAGTAACAACGTCCTCCACGGACCCGACGAGATGACAGTTGTAAAAGATGGTTCATGCTTCATAAGGAGTGTAGACACAGCATAAATGACTGTAAGGCGCTGAAGAGACAGGATAGTCAAATAACCAGAGACGAACCGTCTGACCCTCGTAAACGTCCTCCCGAGGACGCCACCAAGCCATCCTCTCCAGCTAGGAAGATTGATGATAGGTCCTCGTCCCCCGCCAAGAGAGACCGCAGCAAAAGCCCCGAACCTGCCTCTTAGCACGGGAGGCATTTTGTCGTGCGCGGAAGGATTTAAAATCCGGAGAACCTGATCATCAACTGACACAGACAATCGTTCGCCTGACGGGCGATCCCCAAAGGCTTCATCCCAAAGCATTCAAAGGCGTTCGCCGCCTCTAAGCCTTTGTCATGCAGGACTCACTAACGAGTCCCTCTTTTGTATCTTCTTTCTCTTTCTCTGTCGCTTATATATATTTGCTTGCATTTCTAATAAAATATGGGATTGACTTGAGCGTCAGAGGGGCCCCCCAAGGTTAAAAATCTCGGGTCCCAACTGACAAGTTTGCTACATAGCACAGGTCCCAGAACACACAGGATTGCTCCATCCGCTCACAATGGCGTCGATGTCGCATATTCAACCCATGCCTCCACGTGACCGTCAAAGTTCACACTTTCGCAACATAAGGCTCTCGGTGATATTTTCTCACCTCTTTCTCCCTATCTTCCCTCACAAGACGTAAATAACACAGGGAGTACGACGAAGTCAGGATTTTCCCTTGTAGAGCAAAACAAACTGGGTCCATTCTTTTACACTGCCCCAATCACCACGCCGCAACGAGCACTAAGCGAGCTGCTCTCCTTTGGAAAGGACGGATCCATCCTGCGGTGAATATAAGCCAGCTCTCGTCCATATTTCTATCTCAGTGGTCCTGCCTGGGTAACCTGGAGCCGCCGGGTCAGGTATGTTCGCGCCACTAAGCCGGGTCCGCTCTGCAGGAAAAAATCCTACCTCTGCCAAGTTCCTCCAACAGGCCCGTCCCGCAGTGAATATAAGCTATCTCTCGTTCGCATTTCTATCTCAGTGATCCTGTCTGGGTGACCTGGAGCCCCCGGGCCAGGTTTATCCGCGCCACTGAGTCGAGTCTGCCCTGTAAGAAAACGGCTCACTTGATTTTTCTTTCCAGTTGTATCTGCTTCTCTATTTTGTCTGTTGTCTGCCCTGTGAACTCAGGTCTACAGGACATCTCAGGCCACCCTTTGTGATCAACGGTCGAGTAACCACTCTCATCGGCTTTTGAAACAATCTATCCCCATGTAAGCCGGGTCCGTCCCGCCTTGGACGCTTTCTATCCTTATAAGTCGGGTTTGCCCCGTCGAGATGATTCTTCACCTGTGGTCTGTGGTCCGTCCTGCATAGTTCCCATGAGTTGGGTTGCTCCTATTTGGATTGACAAAGTCGGGACCATTCCCATCGACCGTTCGGTCGTTCACCACTTCTAACTCGTTGGATGTCAAGATTGTCTTTTCCGTTAAGAGAGCAACAACAACTATCGTCAACACTCCACCATGACAATGAGCTCATTAGAGTGGAATCAAGGTGTTCATGTCGCACTCAGCGTTCTCCGGCTCCATAACGACCGTCTCCGGCTTCTCAGCCGGTGTCACCGGTTCATCATCCATCCTCTCCAGCTCCTCAGCCGTCATCTCCGGCTCCTCAGCCGTCATCTCCGAATCCTCAGCCAACGCTTCGGGCCTCTCAAAGTCAAATGCACCAGGCTCTTCATCCAATGTCGTAAGTACTGACTTTCTTCAATAATTTCTTTTGGACTGATCACATCTAAAATCTGCAGTCCCGTAGGACGCAAGGGTCTCTACCTAGCGTCAACTCATAGACGCATGCCCAATTCAGACAAACTCCTCGACAAGTGCATCCTCATTGGGTAAATTCTATCCACTCATTGCATGGACCACATGGTGACTGAGTTCGCCCGGGCTATCGATTCATCTCGATACCTCCGACCCTTTCTTTTATACCGGCATCGGTATCCAAAGCTTAGGCTAACCGACTGCCAAGAGACCACTCTACACCTTTTGCATGTCAGTCTGCTCAGGCAGATTGGCTCGGACTTTGCCCACGTAGTTTAGGTCAGAGCTGACTTATTTTTTAACTTCACATTCCGAATTACATTCGCACTACAAAGTTGGGGGACTGATGATATCGGGGGAAATATCCCCTAGGGACACATGGCCAAAAGGTCCGAGATTGGACCATCTGACCTAACCCGACTAGACCCGAGCCCTTAGTCAAACCTTGGTTAAACCCGATCAACCCCGGCGAAATCCAACCGAACCCATGCGGAAAAATTTCCCATCTCACCACGAGCGCGTGGGGGCTGACCATCCATCAATCGGAGCTCTGGATTGCTCAAACAGGCTTTCCGAAGTTCCTGATGCAAACCGCTCAACGTGACTTTCCCGGGCTGCCTGTCGGGAAGGCTTTCCCGGTGTGCTTTCCCGGTGTTCTCTCTCCTCCCATGCCTATAAATAAGCCTCCACCCCTCATTTCTCAGGATTCTTTTTCCTCTCTTCCACGGCCGACCACGCATGCCTAACCGGATCACCCCCCTCCTCAGCCAGCCCGAGAGTCCTTCCCGAGTCGCCTGCCCGGGCCTCCTGCCCTCCATGCTTTCTCGGGCCACCTTCCCGGTTGTCTGCTCGGGCCACCTATCCGGTTCCCAGCCCGGGCCACCTGCCCTCCTTGCCTGCTTAGGCTCTTTGCCTACCGGGCCATTGCCTGCCCGGCCTACCCCCATTTTGCCATTCTCCAGCCCGTTCGGCGATTCTCATCCTCTTGTCCATCCCATCTGACTGATCCCTCCCTCTCTTTTTCCCTGCATTTCCCGATTTTCCTCACACGTAGGAGCTACCGGTCATTTTAGACACTTGCTGACTTAAGCATCGGAGTGGTCTCCCCGGGATCACACCCTGGAGTACCCTCTATCCTGTTTTCTCATCCCTCTCAGGCTCTCTCTCTTTGCAGTGGATCGGAATCACCTCCGGATCACCTTTCACTCCTCCCCCAAGCCGACTGGGTCCCCTCCGCCGGCCGGAGCCGCCTCACCACGATCGGACCGGGGCTTTAATGATCGCCTCTGGAGGGTCCTAGGTGCCGACCGCCCCCGAGATTTTTTCAGGAGTATCAGTCATCACTGGAGCAGGATTGACAGATTTCTACTACATCCAGAGTGGATATAGAGGTTCTATTGTCAACAATGGGGGTTACCTAGATTACTTTCGGATCATTGTCCGATCTTACTGGCTAGGGATGATAGAGATTAGGGTCCACGACCGTTCTGTTTTATTAATTCCTGACAGCAACATGATAATTTATTTTCTGTAGTCGATAATTGCTGGAATATGCCTAGCGTGGAGGGGTGGGCAGGGTTCAGGTTGATGAAAAAATTGCAAATGTTGAGGTTGTCACTTAAAGAGTGGAACAAGGATGTTTTTGGGAAAGTTGAGAATAGTATTAAAGAGGTTAATCGGCAGCTTTTATTGTTGGAATTATTGTCGGAGAGCAAGGAGTTACTTTCGACCGAGGCGACTTTGAGGAAGCAATTTTTAATCGACAGAGCTAAGCTTCAACGAGCACTAGATCCAATGTGGCACCAAAAATCCAGATTGAAGTGGCAGTTGGATGACGATAAAAATTCTCGTTTCTTTCATATTTTTGCAAGCTTCAGACAGAATGTCAACCATCTTAACTTGGTCCAAGTGGAGGGTCGGCTGATTGAAGAGCCACATCAGATGAAGGATGAGCTATAAAAGCATTTTGCATCATTGTTCTCCAAGTAGTGGACTGCCAGACTAGGTTTTAGGATGGTGTTGGGTCCAAGGTTGGATGATAATGTGGTTGCTAGCCTCGAAGCCGAGTTTTCAGAGGCAGAGATTTGGCGGGCTGTTCAGAGTTGCAGTGGTGATAGAGCACCGGGTCTGGATGAGTGTAATTTGTAATTTTTTAAGCGTTGTTGTTGTCTTGTAAAGGAGGATATATTCTCCTTCTTTCACGAGTTCCACGCTAACGGAAAAATTATGGGTGGGCTTAGACCTTCGTTTATTTCTTTGATCCTTAAAAATGAGAATCTAGCAACTTCGAAGGATTTTCGACCAATCATCCTGGTGGGGAGTATTTATAAAATTTTGGCTAAGGTATTGACAGCCAAAATCAATGGGTGCATTCATTTGGTTGTTGGGGAAGTGCAGGTAGATTTTGTGGGTAGTCGGAGTATTTTGGATGTGGTGCTCATAGCTAGTGAGGCGATCAATTGGTTGAAATCCAAGAAGAGACCGGGGGTTATTGTTAAATTAGATTTTGAAAAGGCACATGATAGTGTCAACTGGAATTATCTTCTAGAGATGATGCGATTATTAGGATTCGGGGACAGGTGGATTAAGTGGACGGAAACATGTGTTACCTCGGCTACTTTTTTGTTCTTGTTAATGGGTCGCCAACGGGGTTAGTCCAGATGGAAAAAGGCCTTCGCCAGGGGATCCACTCTCCCCATTCTTGTTCATTTTAGTAGCTGAGGGCCTGAATTGGATGATTTCGAGAGCCAAAGAGTTAGGTTTCGTCAAAGGGATTCAGATCGGGCCAAATGGTTTAAGTTTATCTCACTTGCAGTTTGCCGATGATATAGTCCTTTTTTGCAAAGCTGAGGAGGAGGAAATTCAGAATTTTAAGTTAATCCTTAGGTGTTTCTAGATCATGTCTAGGTTGAGAGTGAATTTTCGAAAAAGTGTCGTGTGTGGTGTGGGTATCTCCCAGGATCGTGCTGAAGCTTTAGCCGCGATTTTAAGTTGTCAGGTTCGACCACTTCCTTTTAATTATTTAGGTATTCCATTAGCGACAAATCCGAGACTCATAAAAACGTGGAGGCCAGTTGTTGATCGGTGTAAAAAGCGACTGGCACCTTGGAAACATAAATTTCTGTCGATGGTGGGTAGGTTAACGTTGATTAAATCTATCATGAATAGTCTTCCGCTTTATTATTTGTCATTGTTTAAGATGCCTGAGGGGTTAGTGCGAGAGATTAACAGGTTGAGGGCTAGATTTCTCTGGGGTGATTCTGTGGAAAGGAATAAAATTCACCTTATCAGATGGAGCTTGGTGATCAATGATAGGGAAGGAGGAGGCCTGGGTGTACCAGATTTGAAAGTAATGAATGAATGTCTCTTACTTAAATGGTTATGGAGATTTGGACGTGACTGGTTTTCGTTTTGGAGGAAAGTGATATGTGAGATGTACAGGCTGGACGAGCATGATTGGTTTGCCGACTGCGAGAATCGTGGTAATGGTGTTTCGAGAATTTGGAAGGATATTGTGGGGTTACGACGAAGGTGCCCTGCCTTGTGGGATTTTTACTTTGATAAGGCTCGTGTTAGAGTGGGGAATGGCTCCTCAATTAGGTTCTGGCACGATTAGTAGGTAGGTCGTTGCTCTCTGAAGACAGCATTTCCTAGACTGTTTGTCGCGACTTCAGGAAGGGATACGACCCTTGCCCAGTGCATGCGTGTTGAGTAAGGAAGACTGGTTTAGGTTTTACCCTTCAGGGTATCGCTAGGATCACGGCTTAGAGCGATGTTTGGCTCCCTATTGGCAACGGTTGGTAACACACCTGCGTTGGGTGTTAGGGATGACGAGGTCTTTTGGATTGGAGGAGCCCGGGGGGAATTCACAGTGAAGTGTGCGCATGATTAGTTGATGGGTTGTTCAAGAAAGCTGGAGCATGGCTTAGATATCGTGTGGAATAATGTAACTCCCCTAAGGATTCAGGTATTTGGATGGATTGCATGGCATGGTCGGGTTAAAACGTCGGCGTGGCTTCAAGGTATAGGAGTTAGGTTGGATAATGCAATCTGCGTGTTTTTTAGGGTAGATGTGGAAACAACAGATCACCTTTTAATCCATTGTCCAGTAGTTTAGATGGTTTGGGTGAAATGTTTTTGGTGGTGGGGATTTAACTTGGTTGCTCCAAGGTCAGTGGTGGCTTTACTACTTAGCTGGAAAGGTTTTGGTGTTGATAGCTGCCTCCGACCTTTGTGGGGGGCATTACCAGGAACAATCTTTTGGTATGTATGGAAGAGTAGGAATGAAGTGCGTTTTAATAATGTTGTACCACAATGGGAGACGTTAGTAGAGTTTATTAAATTTAAATGTGTACCATGATATTGCTCAACTAGTAGGAGGTGCGACTACACTGTGAACGATTATCTCTTAAACTTAGACTGCATTCAAAAGGGGAATTAAGAGAGGACTTGGTGAGTTTTGAAGTTGGTTGTTTTGCCTTCTAGTTTGGTAGGCGTGGGTGCCCATTCTAGGGAGGGGAGTTTGATAGTGGTTGGCAGTAAGTTCGTTCTTCTTTGGGACGAAGGTTTTGACAGTCTGGGGTGCAGGCATATGCTTCATTATTTTTCCATTCACAAGGTTTAAGTGTTTCCTTTTGTTGGCATACTCATTGTGTAGGTTCCGTTATTTAGGTGATTTGGGCTTGCAAGTTTGCTTGGTCTTCTGATAGTTGATGATCTTATCTGCTGCTGCAAGTGGAAGTTCCTATGCAGTGCTGCTCATGTTTACCGCCAAGCGATCAGATGCATGATAGGGAGGGGCTCTGTATATGTTGAGCATTGATGATGAAACCGATTTTCATTATGTTTTTAAGTAATTTTTCTTTTCGACGAGTTTTTCAATGGCTGCACGTCTCATGATCTGTCGTTTTGGTTTGGTGTGGGTAGGATGGGTGGGGGTGACTTGGAGCTGTGGAGGGGATAAAAGGTGGGTTGTCCTGAGGGGAATAAAGGAGAGGCGAGATAAGACCGGGGACTTGTCTGAGGGAGAAGATGAGTGGATCTAAGGAGAGGTGGGGTTATCTATGTTTGGTGATCCTAGAGGGAAGGAGAAGCGATCCATGAGGGTGAACATGTTTTCTTTATGGAGTGGTGGGATGGATAGGTAAGTTGAGGAAATTAGGAGAGTTGATCCGAAGGGGAAAAAAAGCAGAGTTGTTCGGAGGGGAAAAAAGGAGAGTGGATACGAGGAGGAAAATGGAGAGTTGGAAAAAGAGAGTTGTTCGGAGGGGAAAAGAGGAGAGGTGGGCACATGTTTGGTGAGGGAGAGGGGGTGAGGAGTTTGTTTCATCCTGGCGGACCTGGGTGGATTGTGGGCGAAGGCTGTTGGGTGCACTGGTGTAATGACCCTGGGTTGTAATTGAGGAGAATCTTGATAACAAGAAGATTTTAAGTTAATTATAAGGATGAATAAGGGTGATTTTATCAAGACACCATTGAAAATGAATTAGGAAAGAATCAGGCTTAAACTATCGCAGCTTAGGAAGTTGGAAAGCCTTCTGGTGCGACAGGTTGAACTGTTAATAAGATCTGTCGCTACTTATAGGCACGACTGGTGTTGTTTTGAAAATTGGCGCACCGTTGGCATAAGGCCAAGGAGTCGTGACTGGAATAAGTACGAGTGCTTTGTGAAACCAGTAAGTAGCGGGCGAATTAAAGTGTGAACGCAAACGTTGAAAAGTCAACAAAAGCAAAAAGGGGGTGTGAACAATGATATTGTGGCAGAAAAAGTAAGACTTTGGTAAGATTTTCTGCCAAACCCACGTGACAGGTGATTTGACAGTAAAATAAAATAATAAAATTTATTTGCTATAAGTACCATACAAGGACCTCAGGTGGGAGACTTTTCCCCACGCTGAGAAATCCTCAAAATTCAAGAGCAAAAAGAACCCAGAAGGGAGAGTTGGAGAAAATCGAAGAACAAGCTTGAAATCGTCATTAAGGTAGGGGAATTTCTGTACTAAATGTGTATATGTGTGTACCAAATCGTGGGTGGAATGTCTCAATATGTTTTTGATGATTTATAATGGATTGTATACATTCTTCCATGATTCTGTAAATGGGTTTGTGAATTGTTGACAAACTGGGTTTAGGCATGATCAGTTTATGAAAATGTGAGAAAGTGATTTAAGTGATTTTGGAAAACTGGTTTTAAAACCTTGTTGGTGAACCGTGATATTTGGCTTGCGTGATTTGTAAGTATGATTTGGACAATGTTTTGAAACCAATGCCATATGCGAGGTTAATAAGTTGGGAATGCGTGTTCGTGAGGATACATTCTCCTGGGTGAAAGACCCGAAAGAACTAACATGTTAGCGGCAGCAGCGGCCGACGGTATAGAGCCCGTGAAGAGCTGGGGTGCTGGGGTCGCGACCTAGGGAACGGGATTCCCGAAATAGCGGAGTATATGGGCATTGATATTGTTTTTGATGAGCCGATAGCTCATATTTGATTTATAATGCCGAGAGCTTGTGATGATTAATTTGAAAGCTATTGCATTGTATTGTAAAGGACTCTATTTACGTGACTGGTTGTATTGCAATTTTTATTCTCTGTTTATAAGAATTGAAATATTGGATCCCTTTGTGATGCATTGCATATAGCGGGTAATATTTATGTTTCTCTACTGAGCCACGGCTCATCCCGATAGTTGATTTACCATTTTCAGGTGGGGAGCACTCTCAGTATTGATGGAGGGAGTTAGATTTTATTCTAAATAGTATAGCTAGTGTAGCAAATATGTGTTTGCTTATGGGCGCCCAAGTGGGCTGATCCATATTATTATTGGATCCAATATTGAGTTGGGCTCAATTATTCAAGTGAATCATATTTGCTATTGAAGATAGTAGTAAATCTAATTAATATATTTTGGGAATATATCTAAATATTGAGATAACTATAAATAAGGGTCCTCGTCTCCCCAATTAAGAACGCACAAGAATACACACAAATACGGTTCTACACCAAGGAGAGAGCATTCGATCTGTGGACACCCAATCAATTTCCTCGTGATTTCGATCTTCGCGGAAAGAAGACCTAAGAAGAAGGCGAGATTCGATCGTCCGTAGTCCGATCGCTAAAGAGAAACTGTACACGCTTTCGCTATACTTTCAGGTATTCTACATTATTTATGTACAGTTTTCGATCCTAGAGCACATAGAATTGCTAACAGTGGTATCAGAGCCAGACTAAATCGGGCTCGACGGTTATGCTTTTCTTTTCTTCTCTCTCCGCCTCTGTGATTTATTCTCTGCTGTGCGTTGATTGAACGAGAAGAACAGAGAATAATACAATTCTCCTCTGCTATTCAATATATCACAATGAAAAAAAAAAGGAAGGCGAAGGCCGAGATCCCAGATCTGTGTTGGATGAAGGAGATGGAGCATAGTTTTCAGATC
>JAOWBR010151123.1:0-13443 GCA_028571145.1 Dionaea muscipula
AATATCATAGGTCATGCATTGTCAATCAATAGTCCACATGCTAATATCAAAATAGGCCGAAGCCGAGAATCATGAATCAATGAGAAAAGCTAACTTGACCCGAAGGTCCAATAAAAGCATGCATGTGGACAAAATAATATAACCGTGTATGCCAACGGAAAATATGTAGAAAACGGTATCAAGAATGAGAGAAACGGGTAGGTTTGTGTGTACATCCCCTCACCTGAAGTCGAAAGGTCCTTAAGCTCTATCGGATGCTCACCGATGATCGGAACTGCGTCGGAACCTAAATCACAAATCAACGAGGAAAACATCTCACTAACGAGGTCACAATCCATGTATGAATCCCTACTAACTCTAGGCACTAAGCCCCCAAGTCAACCGACCAAGAAAGGAAATCGAAGGAAGCGAAAACAGCCAACAGCAGTCACGTGAGAAGTCTCTGGAGACATCTCTCTGGAGAGACGTCTCTGGAGACATCTCTCTGGAGAGACGTCTCTGGAGACTTCTCACGCCCCTGGAAAAATGGAGAATCATCAAGGGCCGTGGAGACGTCCCTGGGGACGTCTCTGGAGACGTCCCTGGAGACGTCTCACGCCTCCAGCAGACCAAAATTATGAATTTCATAACACTCCAGAGACTTCGTGAGACGTCCCTGGTGACGTCTCACGCTCCCCCTGCAGAAATCCTTCGGGAGAGACGTCCCCGGAGACGTCTCTCACTGCAGGATTTCTGCAGATCGCGATTTTCCAGCTACGGGTCTTCTCCAAATCACACCCAAACATCACAAACTCAAGTGCACGAAAATCCTACACTCATACATGACTTAAAGACACCAAAAGCAAGCTAATGCATGGATCAAAACATGCCCAAACAACACCACATGCTCAAAATACGAAAATCACATAAAATCCCCAAATCACAACCAAACCATCAATCCACCTCAATCCACATGATAATCATCATCATCTCACTCCTATGGACATGCTCTCACATCCACATCTCAAGCCCAAGAAAGAATTCAAGCTCACACTTACTCAAATGGCTAAAAGTCTCACCTTGAGAAGAAAGTGTCAAGATCCCTAACTTAAAGTGGATGGATCTTGAAGCTCTTGAGGTGATGAATCCTTTCCCTAGCTCCTTGCTCCTTGATCCAAGCTACAATTGTGGCAATTGGAAGAGAGAGAGAGTGAGGAAGGAAGAAGAAGAAGATGATGGTGTGGTGTGAGGATGAAAGTGTCGGTCAACAACAAATGAAGGAGATGAGGAAAAGTCCAAAGAAGAATAAGGAGGGCCCTAGGGGATTTAATCCCCTAATGGGCCTATTGGGCTTGTCCAACAACCAAAAGAAGACCAAGAAATGGGCTAGTCCACAACCAAAAGAAGAGGGCCAACCCATGGGCTAAAGAAAGAAAGAAAGGAAAAGGGCTAAGGAAGAAAAGTAGTGGTCCAATCCATGTCCACTAAATGGACTAAAGACAACATGGCCAATGGGTTCACATGGGATTTTAATCCCATGTCCAAACACATCACAAGGAAAGTCTCCCAAGAATGGTCTAACCAGTCAATAAATAAAAGAAAAAAAAATGAACCGGATTTTTAAAATACGGGTCGTGACAGCATGCCACTGTTAGAGATTGTGGGTATCACCTCAACTATGACGACGTACTCGATTGTGTTCGCCTATATGTACAACGAAAATATACTACCGTATATTGAGGGGTCATACGGTAGGATACTACCGTATGAATAAAAAATTCGAAAAAAGTGGGGTAAAATTGTTAGGCACACGCTCCGAGATAGGGGTGTGTCCATGGTGGGTGTGCCCGAAGTCCTTCTCAAAAAAAAAAATTAGGGATTTTTTTTTTTTAAATTTAAGTGTGAATTGCTATATATACCCCTGTCGTCTACGTTTAGAGTCACACCCACAACGTGTATTCTGATTCTTCTTTCATCCACGCTCGCCGGGGAGAAAGCCAGAAAGGTATCCGAGGGGAAGGTATCCGAACCGAATGCCCTATTTTTCTTGGACTTCCATCTTCTTTTCCACCGGAAGGAGGTCTCGTTTCCTTCTGTCAATTGCTTTGCACAGCAAACACTTTTGCCGATGCAGGCTATGTTTCAGCTCAGGCTCCGACTCTGACTGCCGTCCTGCCACTGGCCGCCATGTGGAAGAGCTTACCGAGTCTCTCTTGGAGAAAATCAAGGCATCTCCTCTCCTTCACCAACTATCCTCGACCATTAATCAGCAACCGTTGCATTGGAGTACGATTTACTATTTCACATCTCTACTCGTGTACTAGCCCTAGGCCACCTTCCTCTGTAGGTGTCGTCAAACTAGGGTTTGCAATTCCAAAAGTTCTTCGGATGGGCTTCGCTTCCTCCGCTGCTGCTCTCGATGCATCTTTGTCGGCTCGATTGAGGTACTTTTCTATGTAGAGTTTGAATTTCATCTTTTGGATATCAGTTTGAAGTTTTGTTTGGTATTTTTTATATCGTAATTGTTTGTGCTTTCTTTTCATAACTGTGGTCCATTGCTGGTGGTGGTTTTACTATTCTTTACGTACTTACGGCTGTTTTCGTTTATCTGTGCTTGGTCTCCTTGTTATTTGATCTCATGACATGTTTATCAGAGGAAAAGCTAAAAAACAGAAAGGTGATGTGTAGACTGTGCGTGGGACTTTGATGTTAGCAATATACAGCATTGTCAAGGCCCTTGTAAAGTTTCAGCTGAAACTGTCATCCTTCAAAATTGTTCAATGTAGCATTCTAGGTGAATCAAACAGTCACACTTCGGGAGTTACAGTCAGTTGTTGCTTCACTTCAATGCTTCACCTATTTTTTATTAGGTTGTTTGTCATCAGGCTTCTCATACCTTAGAAGATCTCATGCTCTTTGGAGATGCTTCTTCCCACTTTCTACGGCTCTCCTCTTCTCTTTTATTGGAAATGTGTGCGGTGTATAAAGGCCCACCTGTGCCCAAGTACACTTCACGATTCATGTGAATTGGTTGAATGAGCCTAAAACGCCGCTTGTTTGGCAAGTAATTGGGTTTAGATCGTTACAATTGGGCATGTAGCTTAAGTTCTTTCTTCTGTGGGTCATTAACAACTCATGATTAATGCAGATTAAGATCCATTAAGCCGGAGGATTATAGTGAAGGCACACTGAGTGCATGAACATACTGGTCATGTAACTGTATTGGACTTCCATTACCATTAAGACTGTGGCCCACTGGAACATTGATCATTCTGACCATCTGGGTGGGAGATTGGGGGTTCCCATACAAAATTAATCTCGTGATGACTTTGTAAAGATCGTGTATTTCTTTGGGCTTGAGTGGCAAAAAGGTGCCCTAAACTAGTTAGTGCTTGATTGCCACATAGATTGAGTTTGGGCCATTATATTGTTTTAGTGTTACTTCTTGTTGCTTGGGTGACCTTACTACAATATGCGATTGTGTTTAGCCCTCGTTCCCCCCGTACATGTCGGGTTATTTGACCAATACTGGAAATGTATTGCTAAAACCAGTTTTGTTGATTCATCTTTTCACGAGTCACCTGCGAACAAGAAGCTGATGTGATTACCTCTCCCAATGGTATCAAATGATCTGGTTTGCATGAGTCATTGGGGTTTTGTTGGATGTGTGTTGTGTTGTTAATGGTAATTGGATCCTTGTTCATGATTAAATTGCCATATAGATTTTTTTTCTTATGCCAATAAGAAAGCATGATCTATTTTACTAGAAGAGTCAACTCAACTCAACTCAACACGGCCATTTTTCACTAGGTAGGGCCGACCATATGTATCTATAGGATACATGCACATAGGAGAGGAAGGAGCTAAAATTTGCATAATCAGTAATGGATGAATAATCATATGGAATTTATATACTTATGAATTCGTTCATGGTCTAGAAATAGTTTTCACATGATGAAAATTGTAATGTTCAATAAAATTTTAAAATTTCAAGACTCAGCCTTTGAAGACTTAAGAGTCTGAGGTCTTACAGAAGATAAAACCTTGTTAAATGAGAATAACCAGCCTAATTGTGAAACTTGAAGAAGCTTTTCTCTCTTTGTCGCCATATCTTTACGAATTCCATGGGGTTCTAGGTTTGGTGGTTCAACTGTTCAGGTAACACTACCATGCATGAATCTGAATGACAAGTAGCATTCTTATATCTCCTAGTTTCACACCGTGTCAGTTCCACATGAAACCAAGATTGAGGACTATGTCAAATGGGTTGTTCTCCACCCACTTAGGAAACCTAGTTTCTTGAATTGATGTTTTAAGAAGTCATGTGCTGTAGCATGGGAACTTGCACAACTCCCTGTTTCCCAGAATCTGCAACTCATTGCACATGGATTTCATCATTCTTGAGCCTCACAATAGATACTAAGGGTTAAGTAGTTTAGGGTTTTTTTATCCACTTTCTTTCTCTTTTCCACAAAGAAACCACCATGATCATCATCTCATATTCAGTTCCCTCTAACAGAAAATATTCCATCATGCAGTAGTTAATCAAAGAATTAGAAGAGCTAAAACTCTAGACCTGATTTTTGACCACTCAGGAGTAGTGTTTAGACAAGTTTTAAAATAAAAGAACATGACTCTAGGCCATAAGAGTATAACATTGTGAAAGGTTTTGGAAAAAGGTTTGCAGTGGCTCATATTACTATAGCCATTTAAAAAGGAGGAAGAGAAGTTATTTTCATCCCCGAACTACCTCTGTACTTTATCATTTCATGAACCACCTAATTTTCTCACCATTTTTAAACTTCTTAACAGTAGTGGGCCAAAAGGGGTAGATAGATAGTAATCAATATTTGTTCCAAAAACGTTGTATTTTTTTTCCCAATAAATACATTTATTTTCAGTTTCCTTTATATAAGCAAAGCCATATGTTCAAAACAATAAATAAGTTCTAATTTCATATAAGCAAATGTCATATGAAATCTGAACTATATTTTTTTGTGTTTTCAACATATGACTATGTTTGTATAAGGGAAACTAAAAAAGAATTGTATTTCCTGTAAAAAATTACAACTGTTTTGAAACAAATATTGCTTACCTATCTATCTACCCCTCTTGGCCCACTAATGTTGAGTAAAAAGTTTAAAAATGGCGAGAAAATTAGGTGGTTTATGAAACATGATAAAGTGGAGCGGTAGTTTCGGGATGAAAATCACTTCCCCTCTCCTTTTTTTAAATGGATACAGTAATATGAGCTGTTGCAACCTTTTTTCCACTTAAAACCTTTTGCAATGTTTTTCTCTTCTGCCCTAGAGTCATGTTTTGTTGTTGTTAAACTTGTTTAGACATTGCTCTTGAGTGGTCAAAGATCAGGTTCAGAGTTTTAGCTCTTCCTATTCTTTGATTAACTACCGCATGATGGAATATTTTCTGTTAGAGGAAACTGAATATGTGATGATGATCTTTGTGGTTCCTTTGTTGAAATGTGGATAAAAAACCCTGAAACTTATTAACCCTTAGTATCTCTTGTGAGGCTCAAGAATGATGAAATTCATGTGCAATGAGTTGCAGGTTGTCGAAAACAGCGAGTTGTGCAAGTTCCCATGCTATATAACAAATGACTTCCATAAGCTGCAATGAAGCAAGTATAGAAGCGAGAGATTGGTGTCTACATGTGCCATGAGGGCGAACATTTTATATTGTAGTATCTGATACAATTGTCAATAATTTTTTTCTTTTTTTGTCACTATTACTTATAGTATGTTTCTTTCGTCTGATTCAACACTTGCAGCAACTAGAGAGGATGCTTCAATGCACCTCTTCTCTTCATTGCATCTGTCGTTTCTCCGGTGTAGCAATATCTGCTAACCTTATTTGCAGTGCAGGAGCTATGAGTGATGCTACATATACTGAATCCCTTGTTGAGCCAAAGAATAAGCCTGAATCTGAAGAACCAGCACTAGTTAAGCTAAAGAAAGAGAGGGATCCAGAGAAGTTGTTTGAACTCTTCAAGGCCAACTCCCACAACCGACTTGTGGTGGAAAATAAATATGCATTTGAGGATACAGTGTCACGCTTGGCTGGTGCTGGGAAATATCAGTATATAGAGGAGTTACTTGAGCATCAGAAGTCCTTGCCTCAGGGTCGTCGTGAGGGGTTTATTATTCGCATAATAATGTTGTATGGCATGGCAAGTATGACTAAACATGCCCTTGATACATTTTATGACATGCACCTGTTTGGCTGTAAGAGGAGTGTTAAGTCACTAAATGCTGCATTAAAAGTTTTGACACGAACTCATGATTTAGCAGCCATCTCTTCGTTTATAAAGGAGGTTCCTTTGAAATATGGGATTCAGTTAGATCTAATTTCAGTGAATATTGTAATCAGTGCTTTGTGTGGAATGGGCATTATGGAAAAAGCATATTTGGTGATGGTAGAGATGGAGAGGTCTGGGATACAAGCTGACGTGATAACTTATACAACACTTATATCAGCATGTTATAAGAATGGTCAATGGATGATTGCTAATGGGTTGTGGAACCTTATGGTATGGAAAGGATGCCACCCAAATATTGCAACCTTTAATGCTAGGATACAGTTTTTGGTTAGCAGGAGTAGATCTTGGGACGCCAACGACTTGATGAAGTTAATGGAATCTCTGGGGATTCAACCTGATGAAGTGACCTATAATTTGGTAATCAAAGGTTTTTGTCAGGCTGGCCACCTTGAAATGGCCAAGAGAGTATATTCAGGTTTGCTTGGAAGGGGCTATAAACCCAACCTTAAGATTTATCAAACCATGGTACATTATTTATGCGAGGTAGAAGAATTTGATTGGGCTTATACCATGTGTAAAGATTGCATGAAGAAGAACTGGTTTTTGAATGTGGATACTATTGGTAAATTAATTGAAGGACTGAGAAAGAGTGGCAAACTTCACAAGGCTAGGCTGATTTTGACGCTGGCTGAGAGAAAACATCCTCCGTTTCCCACAAATAAGTTGGATGCTTTCAGATCCATCCTTGCAAGGAGATGAAGCATGTTATTGCTGATGATTAGGTGCCTTAGCAAATAGTTCCAATCCATGCTGATAATTTGGAAAATGCAGATAGGATGTACAATAGGTGAAATTTATACTTGGTGGCAAACATTCAGTATTGTGGCAATGGATTGATTGTTAAGTTGGATGATCATCACACAATTTGTACAGGCAGTTTTTACCCCATCTGTAAGTAATTGGTCTCTCCCTCTCCCTCTCCCTCTTTCTCTATTGTGCCAATTTTAAGCATTCCTATGTGCATTCATGTTTTTGGAATTATGTAGCACCAGTAACCTGGTTGTTCAACAAGGGGCTTTCCATGCATAGTGTGTTTTATGAAAAACATGCGTGAATAAACCTGCCGCATTCGGGCTATATTTTCAGCTTAATATGCCTTTGTCGGTTTGTCCAGTAGTAAGTACTCGTGCTCATCTAAGATTGTGGTGTGCTAAATGCTATCCTTTTGCTTGGATATTTGGTGAATTCCTTGATGTTCCATGAACCGTGAGGGTTTTTGTTTCCTAGCATGTTTTGGCTTAAATAAGCACAAGCATGTTCTAGAATGTTTACAGGTTGGTGTGAAATTTTACGTCGTGATATTCAATTCTATATTCAATATGATTCCTTCACTTCCAATAAACCTTAAGATTCTTGAGTTGGTGATTGCCCTCGAAGCATCAATACTTGCTACATTAATCCATTTGCTACTGCATCTTAGGTGTGTCCCTGAATAAATTTTGAGGCCCCGGCTTTTAGGAAGTGACGTGGATATTTGGAATTGTTGATTCACTGCTAGGACATCCCTCAGAGTTTTTGATTATTCATATTGTTTCTACTGTTCTCTCCAAGAAAGCAAAAACTTGTGTGACATGTTGCTGTTATTTTCTTTTACCTCGTGCATTCTACTGGCTGGCTTTCTTTTTCCCCCTTAAGTATGACAAGATTAACCTGTATCGTTTTGTCGAAAAGTGATCGCCTCTTTGTCCCTAAGGTAGCAGCGGTAGATTTGACTGTAGGAACAGTATTGTAGCACACTGAAATTTGAAGCAGGGAGCTCTTGGACATGTCAGAAGAAAGTTGAACAATTTAAAGAAAAGGAAAAAAGAAGTGCTGCAGCTTCTGCTTATATTCCAAGTAAAGCAAAACTCTTTTCTATCCTGTGATCACATTGGAGCAAGGTAATTTTACATTTATCTTTTGGTGATAATATTGCTCCATGAGTATAATATTACAATATCTGACTTATTTCCTTGTTCCCTTTACTCCTTCAGGTTGTTCAAGCTTGAGTGGTTATAAGAAGCTGCCCTTTTGCTTGTCTATGAACCTATTCTACCAAGAGTTCATGCATGCTATACGAGGTCTGAGAAATGTTTCTATACTTTACATGTCCTGTGAAGTGACTTTTCACTGTGCCTCAAACCCGAACTATGCATAGGTCCCAACTCAAGAGACAGTCGTAAGGCAAACAATACAAACAACACAATTGATAGTTGGGGGCAATAGCTTGTGACCACTTGTCAATGAGCTCTGTTACCATATCGTAGGACCAACTTTATCAGAAACTTCAGCTTATGGTATTCTTTTGATGTTGCAATTTGCGTCTCAGCATAATCATATGAATAATGTGTGATTTTATTCCTCATTTGGTTGAAGAATAGAAAATAGAAATAATACTGGTTCTTGCTGCTTCTCACATCTTTTATAATGATTATGCTGAATAATTGGTTTGTCTTTTCCAATTGTAAACAGAAGTCAATTGTTGATAAACTTGCATTTTACGTGCTAAGTTTCCTATACTCAGTCTACCTCTCCTCCAAATACCCCTTCCATCCCCTCTATTCTGTTGCTGTTTATGGTGGCTTACACATAAGATTTAGTTAACTGTCCAATTTGAGTACCATTTGTGTGGGAGGCTAGATGTGCATTTGTTTTGCTTTCTTTTTAATTATAAAGGAATGAGCTTTTGCTAATCACTGGGATCAGTTGCTTCTTGGGATGAGCCAATTACTTTGTCTTCGTTCTGAATATCAGATATCACAATAGTCTATAACATTCTTGTTTTAGCTGCCAAAGTAATGAACAAGACATTAAAATAAGTTTTTACTTTGAATTCTGATGGTGTCTTTCATAGTAGTCTAAAGGGCTGTTTTATTTTTTTTTTTGACAAGTTCCCTTTGTGCTTCTTTTCTTCTCCGGACACACTTGGCATTAGGCTAGAACCTTGTTCAGAGATATTTTTGCTGGTATTGACCTAGATTTGGATGCCCAAGTAGAATTTGTAGCATTCCAAAAACTTGCGGACCCAGCTACAAAGCTGTCTAATGCAACATTGCTTTTCTTTTTTTTTGTGATTTGACAACGGATCGGGTGCCGGAAAAATATTGATTTGACTTTTTAGGGTAAAAATTCCAAATAAACAAATAGGTATGGAAGCTATAATTATAAACCAAGAGTGAATCTAAGGAAACTTTGGTTTATACATTTCTATTGGTCTACACTAGGGATAATTTTTTTCGGTTATCTTTGCTACCTTGAAGTTTTCTCGTCTTTCTTCAATAATAAGGTAAAAGAAAAAAAAAACAGGTCAAAAGAAAATGCCATTTTGGAGTGGTTAATGATCAATGTAAGTAAGATGATAGTGGGTTTTGCAACTCTTTTTATGTGGATTGTTATTATCAATGTACTTCTACTCATTTAAACTAAGTTAAGTATGTTTTTTTTTCAAAGAAAGGATTGAAGTAAATGTCATGCATGAAAGTAAATTATGCTTCCCCACTTTTCAAGAAGCAGCTGTGGTAGCTTGAGGAGAAAATAATATTTGCTACCAAGTTTCTGAAATGCATCCAAAACAATGTTATGATATTGAAACCCGCCTCCATCAGATTTCAGATGTACCTGTCAAAATGCAGGGGAATACTGTTAAATTGGTTTGTAATTATTGGTACAGTTTAAAAGGTTTGTTGGATTAACGTTTGTGTATACAATCTTCTACAAGTCATATCTTTTTAGTTTAGGCAGTTGTCCTTGTACCTTAATGATCTGTTGTATGTCAAATTCTTCACTACTAGTTACTTAGTAAAGGTGGGTCTTGCTGTCATAATGATGAGATGAGTTGTTCGAGAGAAACTGCATGAGATTTTGTTATGGGAAATGCAGGGATCAAGAAACCAGCTTTAAGCTGGAGGGTCCAGAATGTTGATGAAATCCTTTTCCTAGTCATTCATAGAATCCACAGAATAGATACTGGTTTACCAGGAGCTCTGAAAATGCTCAGATGACATGAAATTTCACAGATTCCTGCAACGTGTTTCATTATTAAATTTCAGAAGTTGGATCACTGAAGAAGAAGATGGGTGAATGGGTACCATTCCATCAATCGCAAGTGAGAAGGAAAAATTCCATGTTACCGAGTGGGAGAGTTGATGGAAAGTTGTTTCTTTGGCTGGAATGTGAGAGCTTGCTTTCTTCTCATAGGCGTTACTTGCTTTACGAGTTACAAGCTAATATCACTCACAATCGTGTCAAGGTGAGGGAAGGTAATCTATTTGTGGAAAAGGGTGAAGACGCTGATAAAGTTTAGTAGTGTTTTTCTGTATATTGCTTGAAGAGTGAAGCTTATAAATACACGTGTATTGGTTACAAATCAGTCAAATATGGAAGGAGATGCAATCAAGAATACTATTGGAAAGTGCTCTGGAGGAACTAAATCAGCTTTCCTCCAAGAAATGCTGATCTTCAACAGATGTGATTCCATTATGCCCTCGCAAGATGGAGGGTCGGGTAGAGACTCCAATCTTGGACCGCAATGAGTTGAACTCCGACTTGGATAGCGGTTTGGTTAGAAGATCGATAAGTTAGTTGGCGGTGGAAACACAAAGTGAGCCACAACTCACTTCATCACGACAAACGAAGTGGTAGACAAAGGCAATGTGCTTCATTCGGGAAGGAAACACAAGGTTGGCACACACATACATTGCTCCAAGATTATCACAAAGAATCCAAGGAGAGCGTGCCAGGGTAAAGCCAAGCTCATGTAGTAGTCCACGCACCCAATTGAGTTTAGCGGTAGCGGATGCAATTGCTCTATACTCGGCCTCAGTGGAACTGCGTGCAACTGTCCGTTGCGTTTTGGACTACAATGTAAGAAGTAATGGAGGAATAGTCATCCCGATTGCCAGTCCAATCGACATCCGAATAGAGAATTAGGTGTAGCGGAGAGGGCCAAAGAAGTAGGCCATAAGAGATGGTGGCCTTAACATAGTGAAGAATTTGCTTGGCGGCTGTCCAATGTGTTTGGGTCGGAGCATGCATGAATTGGGCAAGCTTGTTGACGGAATAAGCAATATCGGGTCGAGAGAGAAAGAAATAAGTATTACATTGCACCTACAATACTTTGAAAGGGGGTAGGATGAGCAGGTGGGCTGCCCTCATCAAGAAGCAATCGGCCATTAGAGCTCGAGGGCCTGGTAGAGGACTTGATGTCTTCCATATGAAATCTGGCCAGTAAATCCGTAATATAGCGGGTTTGCTAGTGGAAAAGACCAATGGACGTCCAATGGACTTGAACTCCGAGGAAAAAGTGCGATTGCCCCAAGTCCTTTAAGGAGAATCGAGAGGCAAGAGCAGAAAGTATCTTATAAATGTAAGGGGGTGACGACCCCATGATTAAAATGTCATCAACGTGTACACCAACAACATATACAATTGAATAGTGTTGTGGTGCAAGATAAACAAAGAGTTGTCAGAGGATGATGCATGGAAACCAAGAGAAAGAACATACGTGTGCAATTCCTGAAACTATGTCCTGGGTGCCTGCTTGAGATCATAGAGGGAGCGGCGGAGGCAACAAACATGGTCAGGTCGAGCTGCATCAACAAAGCCTGGAGGTTGAGACAGATAGACTCCCTCAGAAAGATGGTCGTGCAGAAAAACATTATTAATGTCCAGCTGATGAATAAGCCAATTGGAAAAGACCGCAAGGGTAAGGTTGATGTGAATGATGGTAGGCCTGATGATCGGGTTGAATGTTTCATAGTAGTCCACTCTAGGCTATCGGTGAAAACCCTTGGCCACCAGCTGGGCTTTGTAATGATCCACACTGCCATCTGGTTTGTGTTTGATACGAAATACTCACTTGCACCTAATGAGCTACTGTGACGGACTCTGCTGGCTGCTGTTATTTGTTCATCTTCCAAGTTAAAATTTGATCCCTCACAAAAACAGCACGTATGTCAGGAGTGTACAAAGAAAAAGATATGGCATCCAGACACATGTAAAGAAGAGTTTGGTTGCTTATACTTTGTCTGCCGATTCGAAGATTGATCTTTATGTTGCTGATTCATTAACAAAGCATGTTCGTTATACCAAGTTCAAGTGTTGCTTGGACTTGTTTGGTGCTTCTTGTGTTTGATCGCTCTATGGGGCTTTTGGAGGAGAGAGAGCGTTTGGTGATGCTGTTATCATGTTTGTTTTATTGATGATTGAGAGAATTTATGTCAATGTGGAAATTTGTTGAGATTGTGGCAAATTCAGATTTTCGTTTTTTGTCAAAGTGCAGCAACGAGTGGGAACGGCTGACCGGTTGAGCACCATGCGGTTAGCCGACTAAAAAGCTTTCTCTGTTTTTTGGATGCTAACACTGGCCGGTTAGTCGGTCCTCTTTAGGCGGTTAACCGGTCTTCGGGCTGACGGAAGAATTTGAAAATTTTCAAATATTGTTTTGATTTGCCAAATATTCTAGCAATCTTTTAGAATATTTTTCAGCTCCATCTTTTTGACAGTCAACTGATTTCCCTGCGGATTTTCTTTTTTACAGTAATATCTTTTGGAAATACTATATTTCCATCTTGTAATTTTAGATTTGATTTTGTTTGACTATATTTACCTACCCTGTGAGGTGAATGTGTTGTATTACTTGTACTCCCTAGTAGATAGGCTCTGCTCCGTCCGTGATTTTGTCCTGTTTTGGATTTTCATGTTAAATCTGGTGTAATCTCTCTGTGTTCCCTTCTCTTTTTCGTTTTATTGTTGATTGCCTCATCTTTAATCGAAGATCTTGGAGATTCCACATAAAGGGGTATCAGAGCGGTTTTGTGATCCTAACAAATTCGGGCTTCCTACGATGATAACTGGCATGATGAGTGAGTGAATCAGAGCAAACACAAACTTGAGTTGAAACTCGTCTGCGGTGCTCTATATTATTGTAAGTAGTACTGAAGAGTGAATCTACCGGGTGTGACAATGTTTTGCTTGAGTTGTGTTGCATTTGCATATACCGAATGAGCTAGAGAAGGTCCAGTGACTGAGGGAAAAACCAGTGACATAATCTGCTTTATAATACCTAGACCCGGCAAAATTTAATCCGAACCGTAAATCCGACCCAACCCACCCGCAAACCGAACCAATCCGAACCGAAATTAGATCAA
>JAOWBR010151134.1:0-22669 GCA_028571145.1 Dionaea muscipula
GTGAGATGTTGAGTTGAACTCCTTGAGTGAGGAGTTGAGTGAAGCTCGGAGTAGAGCTTGTGTTGAGAGTGAACACCTTGAGTGAGGTGTTGAGTTGAGTGAACTCCTTGAGTGAGGAGTTGTGTGAACACCTTAAGTGAGGTGTTGAGTGAAGCTTTAAGTAAAGCTTGAGTTGAACTTCTTGAGTGAGAAGTTGAGTGAACTCATCCGGAGTAGATTGAGTTGAGTTGAACACTTTTAGTGAAGTGTTGAGTGAACTCCTTGAGTGAAGAGTTGAGTGAAGTCTTAAGTGAGACTTGAGTGGTGAGTTAAAACTCACTTTATATGTAGAGTTGTATTCATGTAAATGGCACTTACATACAATAAAGGATGTTGATATTCTTTATCATTATGGTTTCATGATGTTTGTTAAGCTAAATCAATCATTAACATTATCTGTTGCAAACAGTTTCCACCACCAGCACCAAGGTACTGACTCCATTAAACTGTTATTCATTCTACAAGTAGTTTCTGCCACCAACACCAAGGAACTGACTCCGACTAAAGGAAAAAAGATAGAAAAGTTAAACTGTGTGTTAAAGTTTTGAAAGAAGAGATTTTATAGCAAGACTTGATGCCATTGCACACTAAAATCTACTGTTGGATAAAAACATATATGCTGCTTCCATTCATAGCTTAAAGAGACTGACTTAAATTATCATTTGAGTAAGAGAGATTTTGAAATTCATACACCTAATTCACCCCCCCCCTCGCGTGTATTCATCGTTATTTCTAACATCTGCACTTAACTTCCACTTGTTCCCCTGTTGAGCAAAACACATACCTCTTTTTGTTTCCACCCATTGTTTTTATTTCGCTTGGAGTTAGCCTGTGGATTTAATTTTCCTATCTTAGAATATTCCAAGTTTGCGTGAGGCGTGTACATGGGGATGACCTGGAAAAGGAAAAAAAGAGACAAAAGTGGGGACAAAAAGAAGAAAAAAATTGAAAAAAAGAATTTGCAAGGGAAAACAAAATTGAAAGAACGAGAAAGGGAGAGAAAAGAATGAGGCCTTGAAAATAAGAAAGGAAAAGGAAAAAAAAGAGAAGTTCAAAAGAAAAGAATGGCCTGTAATGAACGAAAAGGAGAAAAGTGAAAAATTAAGAAGGTTCTGGGATGTATGTGTATCAGCTTTGCATGAGAAGTGTGCTTCACCTTGTGAAGGTTTTTTATGTCATTCACAGCTTTGCTTTGGATACCATCTTTTCCTACCTTCTTCACTAGTTCATCTCCTATATTTTCTAAGCCACAAGAGATCGCCCTGCTGCATTGTTCTTCTAATCTCAAGCATGGTTTGGGTAAGATTGTTGGTAGTCTTCCTATCTTAGTTCCTATCATTTGTTCAATGTAGGCCTGTCATCTAATTTAGGAAAACCTTTTCCCTTTGAGTGCTCCGTCTTTGTCAACTCCGTGAGTGACCCCCTGTCCACATCTACATATTCATTTTACCAGTGAGTTGTGGAGTTGCACTTATGCTAGATTTATTAGCTGGGTACACTTGCTTGAATTTGTGGTATGTTGGTTGAGGCTTGGATGCGCGCACACACACGTTCCATGGTTGTCTTTGTCCTACTAGTTGCAGTTATTCATTTTCTGTTTGAGATTTATGACCGGTTGAAGTGGAATGTGTAAGGACTATCTCACTGCATGATTTATTTCTTTCTTTTCATGTTAGCTTGCTAGGGACTAGCAAGATTCAAGTTGGGGGGTTGATGAGTGTGCAAAAGCGTACTCTACACGCTCCTAATTTTTGTTAAACTGTATTGGTTGAGGTCCTAATCACATGAGTTTTTAAGCTTTTTATTATTTATGTTGTGCATGCCTGCGTACGCATTTTATTTGTTATTTTGATGTTTTTGCAGGTTGCCCTCGGAGTCGGGATGTTAATGGATCAAATTGCCTGTTTTCTAGGCTATTCATGCACGCCCGAAGACTCGTCAGCACATCCGGACTTCGATTGGGCCAATACAGCGCCTATTTAATCTTCTTAATCTGCAGACATACGACTCCTCCTCCTTCGACCTAGAGCACTGCAATAGCCATATTTGGAGATCCAAAGGCGACCAAACCTCGAGGGCACGGCGAGCAGACGACAACGACCATCTATCAACACCCGGCAGAACAAATATACCGGTGGGACGACGATAACAAGATCCGCAGATCCGATATTCGCTATTAGGAGTAGTTTTTAATTTCCATCTTTATGTCGTTCGAATTATTTTATCCGGATTTATGGATGTGATGGTTTGCTAGTCGTTAGGGTTTTGATTCATGTAAAATTTTAAACCTGTTGATTATTTTTCGTTGGATTCCGTTTGTTTTGATCACTCGTGACAAGCGACTAGTTTAATCTTCATGTTGATGGATTTTAATCGAACTAAATAACGAACCCACGGTCGAACCCTAGTGATAAACTGCACTTGAATGGGATTAAACCAAACGCTAAATCCTTTAACCCGAACGCCACCTGTTAAGGTTCGCACTGTCTGTCCCCGAAGGTAATACACGAGACACGACCGTGTCCCGTTTGCCTGGACACAACCATGACTGACCAGTCATGGTTGTGTTCTGCTCCACTTGCACAGACGTTGCGCGCTCTCTGCTGACAGTCATTGCTTCGCGCAGTGATAGTTATCTTATTTTCCTGCATTTTATTTATTGCTTAGATTAATTAAAACAACTTTCAACCTATCTTTTCATCGAGGACCAAAATTAATTCAACATAGGAGTTTACAACTGTCCTATGGACCGACACTCATACACACCACTATCTTCTGGTAGTAAGTAGTACGTTTAAATTTAATTTAAAATTGATCGCCCGATGACGCGGATCAATCCCTGAACCCCAAACCACTAGAGTTCGGACACCCGGGACCCCAAGACCTCTGGACCGCGTTAGGACCAATCGGACCCCCGAACCGCCTTGGGACCAACCTGACCCCTAGATCGTAGGACATGTACCTTTGATGAAATTCTCTTCTTATCCTCAACATATGTTCGTATTATACAACGTTCTTTGCTAAGTTACAATGCATTATGAAACTTCTTAAATATTGTAAATGAAAACCTTAACTTGATTATGGTGGTTAGGATGATGTAGATATTACAACTTGTTATGGATCTATTCTTGTTTTTTAGGATTTCTTTGTAATGTATTATAGGTACCAAATATGTGAATAGAATAAAATTTAGAATATATATTCATTTAAATTAAACAAGGTCATAACTATTCCTAGAGACATAACAATTACATGGCCACTTTATTCCATTCTCATGGAATTACAATTTCATTCCTCTATATTTTATTTCTGTAACCAAACGTGTTGCGTTTGGGATCCCATTTAGAACTACCACAAACATAGGATAATGTAGACTCGGACACTACCTTTGTTTGAATTTGTTAACCTTGCATACAGATCCTTAATGTAGTCAATATTTGTTTTTTTTAGCGCTTTAATTTCTAATGGTCCCACACTGCTTTTTTCCAACTCCCATAACTCTGTAATTATCATGAAAGCATGTACTTCTAGCATTATTACTTTTTGGACCTCTTAACCTCACCACGAACCTTTCAGAAGTGACCATCCCCATTTACATTCCGTCGAGATATCCTATATCAGCCCCTTGATGGAAACCATCATAAGGTTCCCTAAGTCATCCATGTTCCCCAACATTTAGGTTAGAACTTTTTCAACAGAAACACAGATAGTTTTTCCCCCCCCCCCCCAGATGCCACCATCATACTATTTTGCTTAAATGCACTTTTCTTACTCGACCAACCCTCAAATTCCCCTTTAGCTGGCACCATCGACTATGAGTTTATGTTGTGTGATCGAACATTCACTGGGACAACTTTCCGTCCTTGTGCCCCAGTCTATCAACGTTGCTGGTTAGGAAAAAGTTGATTTGAATGGAATTGTTTCCACTCATAAGGTAATCAAATGCTCATCTTTGTTCTTAACATGTGTTGAGTAGCAATAGACAAAGGAGGTGGTGACCCTGGGATCGACTTCCCTGCTTCGTTTCTATCCTGAAATTAAGAGCCGTTGTGGATCCTTTCCGAAATGCTACCTTCTTTACCCCATGAATCCATTCAAATGTTCATCAACAAAGAATTTTATTAACGTCCACTCCTTAGTAACATACCCTTCAAATCTTCCCAAAATGGTCTTTTGCGTCCTCATCCCTAGGCGTAGGCAACAATAGCATTGACGAAATCTCTACCTATCACGAGTTAAATCTCCAAAATCCTATCTCGCTTGCTGACAATTTCCACCACACAATTCTTAATTGTAGGAACAACCACAATTACTACATGAGTAACTTTGTTCCTACTTCCGTTCTCTCCTCGAATACCAGAGCTTAAAACCAGAGTAATCGAACCCGATACGTTAGCACCCACTTAATTATTTTTAACCTCCTCCTCCACATAGCATCAATCAACTCAAAATTCTTATCTGTCAAGGTCCGAACATTCCAAACTGCAAGCCAAATCTTTTGACCCACATGCATCTCATCCACTCCCACCTCCATCTTTTGAATCCGCGAGTTGCTCAAAGACATGCTGTCTTCACAGTACCACAATGTGAAAGTACATCGCCAAACTAACTAACTATTAAAATACATGATCAAATTACCCCACAATGATAGTGAGCACCGTGTTGGCTACCTAATGCAAACCGCTCTTTAACAGTCAAGAAGTTGGCCCCAAATCAGCAATCGGTTTGTACAAGCATAATAACTAATACAAAGAAACATAAGCTAACTAATACAAAGAAACCGACAAACAAACAATACTAGAAAATATGTAATATAAATCAGAGCATTAAACACAAATAGAAATAGCACAAGTGCGGAAACAATCTAAAGGCATTCTCCGGATTGAAGAAAACATAGAAATAGCACAACTGCAGTCAGAAAGAAAAGGGAGGAGGGAGGGAGGTTTATATAGACTATAAATTTGCTCATAAAGAGGGTTTACTAGGCCACCATGCAAACTTGTTATATACACTGACAATTCGGCCAAAATTTGATGAGTTGGTAACATTGGAGCTGATAAAATAAGATGCCAACTTACCAGTATATTGTTGAACAGGTTCAAAGCCTCAAATGAACCCTTGTCAAAATGGAGACTGACACAGTGGGCAGGTTGACTTGTGAGCAGTTGAAAACCACTTGTATAGGCAGGCTGAATGGAACTTGTGCTTGCAGGTCTTGCAAGCAAGACGAGGCAAGCCGTGGTCGGCAGTGTGAATGACACTATAGCAGATAGGACACTCTTCTATTCCTTCAAACGCCTTGTCAAAATTGTGCTTCCATATCTGTATGGCTTCAGCCAACGCTCCATTCTGAATCATCATACAGACATGCATGTTAACCAGCAAACTCTGACTCTTGAAAATAAGAAATGCTAATACCATGGGGTTCATACACAAGGTTGTGGGAACTGGCATTCTAGAATAAAAAAAAAAATCAATTCATAGATGGACGACTGTCTAGATAAGAGTGTTAACATTAGATATCCTGCCTAAATATAAAAGCAAGCAAAGACTACACTGTAGCAAACAATAATAATCTCACAGAGAAAACCTATCCAGCACTGAATGAAGTGCTTCAACAGTTTAAAAAGAAAAACAGTGATACTGGAGCAGCGGATAAGTAAAAGCTCAACGCCTGAACTTTCAAGCAAAGACTGCTTTTGGGAGGGAAGAATATTAACAGAATTTTCAGCATCATAAATTTGGAAAAAGAAAACAGGAATTACTATGTAAAATATATTTCTCTGTTTTATCTCCAAACATTCTCCAGTCACCTACCCCAATAAGATCTCCACTGTACTCCCTCCATTAAGATCGCCACTATAATAACAAACTGCATAAAGAAGCCTGAAATTATCAAAATTTCCTTGTGTTGCCGGCAGCATTGACGGAGTAATTTCAACAGCTAGATAAAAGCTGGAAAGAAAAATGCTGATTAACTATTGTACTGGAGCTCTCAAGATATGATGGAAACAATCATGTAAGTACCTGATTACGGACGAATGCCATCATGGACAATAACCATTTCCTTTGCTTCACTTCACTAATACCAAGGCTCCTAGTACATTCAACATCCACACATCGCAAAGGATAAGAAGGAGGCAGACGGATAACCAAGTCCATTCCAGTCTCATCCTTTGTATAAGTGGCAACAACTTCATTGGCTGATATACTTACAGCCACTGAAAAGCTCTCATCTGCAAACTCGGCTTTCTTGATCTGCATCAACAACTAAGTATGTTAAGCAATGCTTCATGATAATCCTCTCAGATGCTTCAATTTCAAAAAGGAAAATTCTGGCAAGTATCATAATTTTGTATTAAAAAGAAGCTCAAAGCAACTGAACCATTTGCCAAAGTTTACTAGGAGTTTACAACTAAAACTCTCAGCTTCATCTGCTTTTGGAAATTGATTCTTCAATTTCCATTTGATTAGGTTACCTATAAATACAGTGTTAGGAAGCACTGTGTCAGTCTCCATGCCTAGAAAGTACTTGAGGTACCCTATATTTTTAGTCTGAAAGTGGGCATGAAGAAAATGTTTGAGATCAACAATGCCTTGACAATCATCACATATAATAACAATATCTTCCACATAAACAATCAACAACAATCTCCCAGTCTTGGAGTGCTGATAGAGCACGAACACCACACCAAAGGCCATACTCCATGACCACCTCACTAACACAACCAAACCAAGCACGAGGAGTTTGTTTGAGATCATAGAGGGCCTTCTTCAACCGACAAACCAACTCAAGCTCCCCTCAAGTAACAAACTCAAGAGGTTGCTCCATATACAATTCCACAACAAGATCGTCATGCAGAAAGGCTTTTTTATATTAAGCTGATGAAGAGGCCAATAATAAATAGCAACAAGGGAGACAAAGATACGAACTGAGGTGATTTTTATGAGCCGAGCTCCAACCTTATCTTTATGAGCTCGTCAAATTCGACGTCCAGTTTAAGTTCGTTATAATTAAACAAGCTTATAGCTTGTTTATAAAGATATCGGCTCGGCTCTACTCGTTTACACCTCTAGGTATAACCCTTTGCAACCAATTTGGCCTTCAATCGATCAACGGATCCATCGGGTGTAACTTTGACTACATAAACCCACCCATAACCAATAAGTGACTTCCCAGAAAGAAGAGGAACAAGATCTCAAGTCCCAATCTCACGTAAGGCAGACATCTCAGCTTTCATCGCACTGTGCCAACCAGGATGAGAAAAAGCCTCTGCAACAGAGCTAGGAAGAGAAGCAGTAGACAACACCGAGACAAACGAATAGTAGGACGGAGACAAATGGGTATAGGAAACAAAATTAGAAATGGGATGAGAAGTACAATATAGTGTACCTTTACGAAAGGCAATGGAAGGAGCAGAAGGATCTTGAGACGACTGAGCAATCAGAGAAATATGTAAATCTATAGAGAGAAGAGGTCACCTAGAATATGCCCGGAGGTCAGGACGAGAGAGGCGAGTATGATTAAGTGGTGGAGGAGAATCATTGGTAGACAAGGGAACTAGTAAAAGAATACACTACACGACCACAGATGATGAGGTTCAAGAAGAAAAATAAGGGATAGACTCAAAGAAAGTAGCATTAGCACATACAAAGAAATGTCTCAGAGGACTATAGCAATTATAACCTTTTTGTGTGTGAGAGTATCCAAGGAAGACACTTGACCGCACGCGGATCAAACTTGTCCACACCAGGGTCAAGTTGATGAACAAAGCAAGTGCAACCAAAAATACGAAGTGGTAGATAATGAGGACGACCATCAGGAAACATAACTCAGTATGAAGCCACACCATGAAGGACTGAGAAAGACGTCTTGTTGATGAGATAGCATGCAGAGAGAAATACATCACTCCAAAACACTTTGGGCACATGCATGTCGATCAACAAAGTATGAGTCACTTCTACAACATGTTGAATTAACAAACTACGAAGGATCTGAATCGAAGCATTAAATTGTGTTTGGATCTCAACATAAAAGGAAGTGAAGACAAAAAATAATTCAGAACAATCCTTCATAAGACAACGCCATGTCATTCTAGAGAAATCATCTACAAATATGAGTAATGAAATCCCAGTTTTGAAGTATAGTACAAGTGGGACTTCAAACATCAGAATGAAGAACATGAAAAGGACTATTAACTTGATTGTCAAGACTGGGAACAAAAGAAACACGATGGTGTTTTCCCAATTGACATTTCACAATTGAGACCGGACAAACTAGAAAGACTATACGGACACAGTATATACTTTCACAATTGACACTTTCTAGGCATTGAGGTAACCAAATCAAAGGAGGGTATTTATATGTGTTGAAGAAAATATCTGTCAGCTTATACTGACACAGTATATATGTTACCGGGATCCCTCCTCCCCCCTGGGATCCACGATCCGGAAGGCACGTTCCGGATCGCGGTTCGCTAGCGTTCCGGATCGTACGGGTACGCGATCTGGAACGCATCAAGGTGGGATCCAAGAATTAATATACCATCAGAATCTCAATCTCAAATATACCCATGAATTATATAAAACAAAATACCAAAAATAAAAATTATCGGTACAAGGTATGTGGAAAATACTCAGCCCACTCACCAAAGCAAACTTTTGCACTTCCAAGAATGAAATTTATTGTGGCAGGCTGGCAACAATAACAAGAGCAATTTTTCTCTGAAGAAGAAACTGAAATTATGATTGAGAAAGATTCAAGCAGCCATTTTCAAAACTTGAATCTATCTCAATCGATTAAAGGATCGTCCTCCATGCCTCTGGTGTCAGCATCAGGAAGGCTAAATTTATAAGCAAGTTAGCTTATTTGTGCTATAGAAGTTTTGTTGGTGGTTGATGTTCTAATTATCGAACCATCACATCGAACCACGTTCCAAAATATCGTACCGAAGAGGTATATACCCCCCTCGTTCCCTACCCTAAGAAATTAGTGAACCACGTACCCAAACCCGTTCTTCAAACCGGTGCATTCCGCGTTCCAGGTAACATTGTTGAAGAATCATAATGATGATAAATACTTGACATTTTTTACTAATTTGGACAGATGAAATACCAACCAGTCCTACCTTGTCCTTGCAAGTTAAATTTCAAGAATTACTAACCAAACTTAAATGGAGGATACTCACAGAAAGATTGAAATAAATATCTCTACATATATATTTCTCTGTCCATGTGTGTATCTATGTATACATAAAACGACCATTTCACACCACATTGTATCTATTTATTGAAATTGAATTTTCAAAACTGACAGATGTGACTAGACATTTGTGTAGATCATGGAGGCCAAATTTCAGATCATTTGACAATTTTAGGACCTAATACATAGTAGAGAAACTGAATAGTCTGAATATCTTCGTCGATTACCAATGTGTGCATTACCTGTACGTCCCAAATTTGATATTCACGACGAGTCATAAATAAAGAATATCCGATGGTTGGATTTTTCCCAAATCACTCCATAAAGTTACTGGATGGTATAAATAAAGAAGTTTGACACCCGTGTATATGGATGCACATGTATAGACAATTGGGAGCAAGAACCAATGTTTGAGAAAGTCACAAACCTGAGATAATTCATCTGCAATCAGATGGGGACTACACCACATTTTGGTAAACATTTCGATAGCGGATAATGCAGAACGATCACGAATATCACTATACCATCCTCGAACATAAGCAGGAAGTAGACGGAGCATCATGCCGAATACAGCACCAGCAAGCAAACCCATTTTCTCTGGTTGAATAGGCCAAAGTGATTCAAGCGCGAATAGTAATGAACCAGTTCTGATGGCACGTGATGCTGCCCCACCAATAGCCGACAGCTGACTAGGTAGCTCGGCATCTCTCTTTTTCAAAGATGATCCTGTAAAAAATTCCAATGGAATATGCTGGAAAAGCATATCTAATATAACAGAAGAAGCAGACTCCTGTATATGCTGTACCAGTTTCTCTCTCTCCAGGGAGGAAGAGGGTAGAGACAGCAAATGGGACAGTAATAGACACCAAGCAAGTAAGACATTGACCTGTATACATTTAAGAGCACTAAACCTTATCAATGATGGACATAAATGGTTGCTTGTTATATAGAATAGCAAAATAATTCGACCGTTACTGAGATGATGTGAAGTAGGAAAGTCATCCGATTCTGAAAAGCATACTTACCCTTTGCTCTGCTAGGAAATCAATATCAAGCAGCTCAACAGTCAATTTCTCAACCAGACATGTCAATTCTCCCCTAAGAAGGATTCTATCCTCTGAAGATGGATCAATGTTGTGGAAACCCTGGTCATTAGCTGGATTCAAGCTCAAAGAAAATGAAGTATTTTCACTTAGCACAGCCCAGTTCGAAATACGGGAGCTGGAAAGGAGAACAAAGGCAGCATGCTTAAACGAATATATTTGTTTGGAAGAGAACAGGACGAAAATCAAAGAACTAATAGGTCCTTTGCTCAAACCCCAGCGCTCAACTGATCTAATTGCCTCTTCTCTAGCCAGTGGTGAAGACTTTACAACGACTGAACCTATCATCTTCCAGAACCAGGGATGAACATCATGGGCACTTCCTATGATTGAGAGAGAGTGAGACTCATAGTGTATTGAACTAGTCATGGCTTCGGAAACACAGCTTGAGAGGAGCACACGCAGAATACCCTCTTCGATTTGGTTTAGAATGTTACCAAATCTTTCCGTTTTCAACATAGTCAACTTATCTGATTCCACTATTTCCTGGGATTGGACAAGGGCCAGAATCAAGTTGAATGCATAAAGGGCATTAGTCGCTGTATCTATGCAAGAAGGGGATATAACCAAAATATTATGTTCCATAGCTTCAGCTACAAAATCCAATTCAACAGAAGAAACATTACAAAGTGCCAGATCCGCATTTTCAATTGCCTCCTCTATCACTACAACCACCGCCTCAATCCAGCACTTCAGGTTTGAAAGCACAAATTCCCAGTCTTCCTCATTGAATTCATCCCAGCAATAACCTACGGCAATAACTACCAATCTTGACAGTAAAATATGAAGTTCTGGTGACTCATTCGGGGCACTTGACAGGTGAACATCATATCTTTGTCTGCGGAATACGCTAAGCAGAAGCTCCCTCTCCAACATGCTAGGATCTCTTTCCAGAACTGAGCTTCCTACATCTTCCGTCACACTTAGAGGGTAGCAAGATATGAGCAACTGAAACCATTCTTGCATCCCTGAAAGATAAAGGAGATGGCAGCATCATAAATAACACGTGAATAGAAAGGAAATGCCGTTCGAAAACATTGATTTACATTCAGTAGCATTACTGATAGTGAATAGAAGTCCTATCTCACGAATATGCATCACCAAAGAAAGACTAGACGGCACTTTAAATATCAAATATGTATATTGATTTAAAAGCAATTCTGTTACCTTCAAGAGGTGGCCCTGAGATCAAGGATGGGAATATCAGTGTCTTTTGAAGCCAGTCCATGACAATACTTTCTGGCAAGGAATTACTCTGAAGATCTCTGCTGGGATTGATAGATCCCTTATCATGAAACTGCAAGTGCGGAATAAGCACATGGACTAACGGAGGAAGGATATGGAGACAGTTTCTATTTGTTGCCTCTCCAATATAGAGATTATTTGCAAGCAACTCAAAAAGTGCAAGAGCTTTCTCTTTTCCCCATATGCTATCACGCAACAGAGTTGAAACCAGAGCCAAAAGTGCTCTCAAAAAGGGTTCTTCAATTTCATCCAACTCATGTTTTGAAGGTGGTGATAAAATGAAAAACCTCAGTTTAACCCGGGCACCATAAATAAGAGCACCATCAAGCAGAATCTTCACTATGAAGTCGGATATGCTATCACCATCCTTTTGTACATACTCTAGCAGCAATGGCAGGAAAGTGCCTAAAGCAGAGCCACTGGGCCACTTCCATGTGCACAACATTTCAACAGCAAGCCAAGCTCGGTGAGAAGTAGTTGACTCTGAAAACAGCAGCAGATCACTGGCTTGCTCATGCAAGACAGTAGCATGTGAAACAGATACAGCAATAACTTTATGCACTCCAATTTCAGATATGAGCTTGTCAACTAAAGCAACAAGAACAAGACTCCGAGATGTCTGTGTCAAGTCAAGAGCTTTCATTCAGAAATCATCAAAAACAAAAAAATAAAAAAAGCAAATGCAAGTGAAACAAACACAAAGAAACCAGAAGCAAGCCAAGGAGTAGGGCCAAGAGATGAAAGAAAGATCAAAGAAAGAACGAAAGGAAGAAAAGAGATTTAAAAAATGAAAATGGAATAAGATGAGACACCCAAAATAACAATATTAGATAGAGAAAGTACAGATTTCCATGGTCTCATGACCTAGAGTAAGCCATCCATTATATGATCTACATGTCAAGAAAGTAAATGTGGAAAAAGCAAATGATAATGGGAATCAAGATAAACCTTTGAAGAGTTGCTTAAACCATTGAAGAATTATTTTACAACATGCTTTAAGGAGCATTAGTTGCAACTAGTTTTATGAGACACCAATATCCATAAGATCATGGGTTCAAACCTCCAAGACGACTTGTGCTACTAAGACGTTGGCCACATGTAAGTTGGCTTACCAGTTGACTTGCCCGATTCCCTTGATTGCACGGTTAGTGGGTGCCCCAAAGTTTAACCCGCTCAACTTACAGCGGTACGTGATCCACGTCATTGAGCGATCAACTTTAATTAATCCTAATACTAGCAAGTGGCTGAGTACAAGTATCGTATCCATAGGGACAATGAAGGTTAAGCTAAATATTGTTAACTAGATCCTAAATTAATGGAGAGAAAAATAGGTTGATTGGATTTAAACTAGAACTAAATTGAAAATAAGCAAAATAGGAAATAAGAAAGCAGGAAAGATAGATGGTCACTGTCGAGCAGCGACACGGGCGTGTTCCCTGGGACACGGTCGTGTCGAGTGTAGAACCAACACGGTCGTGTTGCGTTGAGCGGACGATCGTGTCTATAGAACAAGGTCGTGTTCAAGAACGGGTGCACGGTCCTAATACCAGAACACATACGTACTGCGAGCAAATAATGAATTCATCTCAAATGCAGATCAAGTTTTAGGGTTCGGATTTGCCCTGAGTAAATGATGGACCATTTGTTTGATTTTGTTAATATTAGTGCTGGCTTACGACATGAAATATCCTAACAGACATAAATCATCACAGAGTTTCGACAACTAATTAAGCGTAGTTACTTTGCCACGAGTAACAATCAAATAAAGCGAATCCATGACATGAAATCCAGGCAGGTACAAACTTATTGAATCCAAACCCTAGACAATAATCTAGCCACTCACATTTGTCATCCAATTACAAGTGATAAAACTGGCATAAAATGACTACACTGAAAACATGCCAAAGAGAAATGTTGGATGTTGAATCTTGCTGTAAATCGTCTCGCCGGTTCCTTGATTCCGCCGGGTGTTGATGGAGGGCTTCCGTGTCTTCTCCGTTGGGCCTAAGTCTGCCGCTACTCTCTACGTCTCCATGTTTGTCCGCAGGAATAATGGCCGAAGGAAGAGAGAGGGCTCAACTGCTGGGCACAACGTTAATTTATAGACGCTGGATAGGGGATCAGCACAGTTGTGTTAACATTAACATGGTCATGTTGTATGAACAGTGACACGGTTGTCTTGGATAAACAGTGACACGGTCGTGTTAACACGGATACGGTCGTCTTAACACGGGCACGATCGTGTTAACACGGACACGGTCGTGTTAAGACTGGGCCTCAGTTGCACGATCCAGCTCATCCGATTTTAACTCTTTTTCGTTAGCCATCGTCTTCCACCAACCTTTCCACCATCAGTGGTCCATTTTCTTCATATTTTCCCAACCCGGCCGGGGCGAGTCCATTCGATCATTAATTCGGGTCGCTTGCAAAATAACATAGAAACAGTGGAAACAAGGACAAAGATGACTTGCACAAAATAAATGATATTAAACACAAATTAGAGCGGCTATTATATTAATTAAATCCGTACTAGGACTGTGTAAAGGGCACTTTCGTGCACTCATCACTCCTAGAGCGGCTATTATATTAATTGAATCGGTACTAGGACTATGTAGAGGGCACTTTCGTGCACTCATCACCCCTTGGTTAAAAAAAACCAAGAAGCATTAGTTTTTTACTTCGAAGAAATGCTAGGAGGTGCCTATGGGCACTGGTTAGTGTTTGTAGTAGAAAGTAAGAAAAAATTATATTCACTCCTTGAATCTTTTCCTTAATAAAATGACAATCAAGTTCTCTGTGTTTTGTCCTCTCATGAAAAACTGGGTTCTTGGCAATGTGAATGGCGGATTGACTGTCACACTTTGGCTCCATGGGATTTGGCTGCATAACCCCAAGTTCTTCCAACAAATTTTTCAAAGACACAAGTTCACAACTGGTATGTGTCATGGCTCTATACTCTGATTTTGCGCTGGATCTAGCAACCACAATCTGCTTCTTACTTTTTCAAAACACCAAATTGCCTCCAAGAAGACACAATTCCCAGTGGTAGAACGTCTCAATCTGCATTTGTATATCAACAAAAGAACCAACACAATGATCTGTATACAATAGTCCTCTACCAAGGACACCCTTCAACTATCTCAAAATACGTATAACAACCATCCCAGAGACTAGTACGTGGGGATCTCATTAAATGACTCATAATGCTAACTACAAAGAAAATGTCAGAACGAGTAACGGTCAAATAGTTTAATTTTCCAACTAATTTCCTATATATCCATGGATCTTTTAAAAGATCCTCTTTTCAGTAGTGAGTTTCACATTTGGATCCATTGGTGCATCAAGTGGCTTGCATCCCAACGTCCCTATCGCATCCAGCAAGTCCAACACATATTTTCCCGAACACATATAAATACCCTCCTTTGATTTGGTTACCTCAATGCCTAGAAAGTACTTGAGGTACCCTATATTTTTAGTCTGAAAGTGGGCATGAAGAAAATGTTTGAGATCGACAATGCCTTGACAATCATCACATGTAATAACAATATCTTCCACATAAACAATCAACAACAATATCCCAGTCATGGAGTGCTGATAGAGCACAAACACCACACCAGAGGCCATACTCCATGACCACCTCACTAACATAACCAAACCAAGCACGAGGAGTTTGTTTGAGACCATAGAGAGCCTTCTTCAACCGACAAACCAACTCAGGCTCCCCTTGAGCAACAAACTCAGGAGGTTGCTCCATATACATTTCCACAACAAGTTGATGAAGTTGATGAAGAGGCCAATAATAAATAGCAGCAAGGGAGACAAAGATACGAACTGAGGTGATTTTAGCCACAGGGGAGAAAGTCGCATCATAGTCAAGCCCATACAGTTGGGTATGTATATGATATGACACAATTCGAGCTTGACTTGTGATTCGACTCGAAAAAAGCTTAAAAAAGTTCGGCTCGAGTTGAGCTTGAGCTCGATAAAAAAGCTCGTTAACCTAATAAGACGAACGAACTAACGAGTTTTTAAAAAATATATATATAATTTTATATAATTAAATAGTATTACTTAAGTATCTAAAATCTTATCCAAATATTATAAAAATTAAAAAAAATTAAAAAAATGAATTGAAATCCGAGCTCGAACTCGAAATAGTGCTTGTTGAGCCTATCGAGCCGAACTCCAACCTTATCTTTATGAGCTCGTCAAATTCGAGGTCCAATTTGAGTTCGTTATAATTAAACAAGCTTATAGCTTGTTTATAAAGATATCGGCTCGGCTCGACTCGTTTACACCTCTAGGTATAACCCTTTGCAACCAATTTAGTCTTCAATCGATCAACGGATCCATCGGGTGTAACTTTGACTACATTAACCCACCCACAACCAATAAGTGACTTCCCATAAAGAAGAGGAGCAAGATCTCAAGTCCCAATCTCACGTAAGGCAGACATCTCAACTTTCATCGCACTGTGCCAACCAGGATGAAAAAAAGTCTCTGCAACAGAGTTAAGAAGAAAAGCAGTAGACAACACCGAGACAAACGAACAGTAGGACGGAGACAAATGGGTATAGGAAACAAAATTAGAAATGGGATGAGAAGTACAATACAATGTATCTTTACGAATGGCAATGGAAGGAGCAGAAGGATCTTGAGACGACTGAGCAATCAGAGAAATATGTAAATCTATAGAGCGAAGAGATCACCTAAAATACGCCCGGAGGTCAGGACGAGAGAGGCGAGTAGGATTAAGTCGTGGAGGAGAATCATTGGTAGACAAGGGAACTGGTAAAAGAATACACTACACGACCACAGATGATGAGGTTCAAGAAGAAAAATAAGGGATAGACTCAAAGAATGTAGCATTAGCACATACAAAGAAATGTCTCAGAGAAGGACTATAGCAATTATAACCTTTTTGTGTGTGAGAGTATCCAAGGAAGACACTTGACCGCGCGCGGATCAAGCTTGTCCACACCAGGGTCAAGTAGATGAACAAAGCAAGTGCAACCAAAAATACGAAGTGGTAGATAATGAGGACGACCATCATGAAACATAACTCAGTATGGAGTCACACCATGAAGGACTGAGAAAGACGTCTTGTTGATGAGATAGCATGCAGAGAGAAATACATCACTCCAAAACACTTTGGGCACATGCATGTCGATCAATAAAGTACGAATCACTTCTACAACATGTTGAATCAACAAACTACGAAGGATCTGAATCGAAGCATTAAATTGTGTTTGGATCTCAGCATAAAAGGAAGTGAAGACAAAAAATAATTCAGAACAATCCTTCATAAGACAATGCCATATCATTCTAGAGAAATCATCTACAAATATGAGTAATGAAATCCCAGTTTTGCAGTATAGTACAAGTGGGACTTCAAACATCAGAATGAAGAACATGAAAA
Organism: Dionaea muscipula; assembly: GCA_028571145.1. NCBI lineage: Eukaryota > Viridiplantae > Streptophyta > Magnoliopsida > Caryophyllales > Droseraceae > Dionaea > Dionaea muscipula. The sequence continues at coordinate 17,009 of JAOWBR010151134.1, forward strand.
GGACTGTTAACTTGATTGTCAAGACGGGGAACAAAAGAAACACGATGGTGTTTTCCCAATTGACATTTCACAATTGAGACCGGACAAACTAGAAAGACTAGGACACAAGCAAATTGCTTTTCCCACTTTCCACTCCCCCACCACCCTCCTCCCACCACACCCCCAAACGGTGTTGGGCATCTTGTTCCCAAGCCAAACCCCACCCACCTCTTCTCCTTTACACTATTTGGAGTGGGGGAAAAGTAATTCACGGACACAATTTCTTCAACACAGAAAGAGATGGATGACTAAAACGACTATGTATGTGGAGAGAAGTAACAATAGCGGAACAGGCCATCGGAGATTCGGGCGAAAAGCCATGGAAGTGGTAGAGGCTACTAGATTCACATCCTCTCCAAACATCCTCTTCGTCTTCAAATCCTGGATAACAACAAAACCAAGAAAAAATAAACCAGAACGATGTAAGTCTTTGGTGAGTTTAGTAGTTTACTAACTAACAGGAGATTAAAAGGAAAATTAGGAATATATAGTATAGAAGGAAGAGAAAAGGATGAACTAAGATGAACGGATCCAATACCGCTAATGGGAGTGGTGGATTCATTGGCTACAGTAAATTGGTTGGAAGGGGGCATAGGATGAATGTGATGAAACAATGTAGAGATTCCTGAAATATGATCGGTAGCTCCGAAGTCAAAGAATCTATGATGTGGCAATGGAGTTACCTGTGTTAGCAAAGGAGGCAATGGGGTTGAGACTGAGTCAACAGAGCAAATTCTTCCCTGGAAAGCACAACCTAATCAAAGCCACTAGCCAACAAACTAGAAGAATCAGAAGTAGTAGTGTTAGCAACTTGAGGGCAACCCACTAATTGCCAGCAAGTGGCCTTTGAATGACCATCCTTGTTATAATGAGGACAATGAGGAGCACGACGAGAAAGTTTACAACACTTTTCTGTAACAATGAGTTACAAGGGCACATAAAATGCCTCTAGAAGCATTAACAGAGCGATCGATATAGTCATGCACACTAGTGTCAGTGGAGGAACAGAGTACCCTGACATAAACCTCAGCAAAAGATGGGAGCTCAGCGCCACCTAAAAGATGGGAGCTCAACACCACCTAAAATCTGTGAACAAGCAGGAGAAAATTCAGGGTCATTACCAACTAAAAACCGCATTATAATCAACCGTTCCCGTTGTTTTTGCATCTCCTGAACATCTGCTGTGATGGGGAGCACAACATACAATGCTTCATCAATACGCTTCAAATCGGAAAAATATTGAGTCACTGTCTTTTGACTCTTTTCCCCTCGTTAACATTGAAATAACTGAAGAGATAAATCATACATTCTAGTCATATTACTAGAATAAAGAACTTTAACATAATCCTAAATCTCCTTGCATGAATTCAAATGAGTACACAAGTCTTGTCACATCAGGTTCCATAGAATTCCACAACATACTCATGAATAGAGCATCCTTTTAATCACATTTTTTTAGCATCATCATCGGTAGGTGGCCTATTAATAAGGTATCCACTTTTTGCCTTGTCCCCTCAAGAACACTTCAACGGATTTTGCCCATTGCATATAATTGATCCCATTTAGTTTTCTGGTTGTAATTTGAGGAATCAATACATTTGATGAAGTAGCCATAATCATAAGAAATGCCAACAAGAAACCACCACCTCAACACAAACCAATAGGTAGCCACCTCAACAACACAATTTCATAAGGGGCAAAACATAACGAGCAGCAAACATAGGCAGCAACAACACCACCACAAGTTCTCCTGGTTCTCCAAAACGAGGGTTGTAACTCCATGGGGTGTGATGCGGAGGAAAAGCAAAGGGTATAGCAGGTCCGAGAAAGCGTATATGGGTCCCTTTGACAACAGTAACAACATAGGCAGATGAAGCAGAAAGTTGGTACGAAAATAACGACCAAGCTTGAAGCTGCCACTATGGCAAAGAATGGGGCAGCTGTAAACCCCACAGAAGCCCAGTAATGCATGTTGCTCATATTCCACCCACCGGCGTACCGCTTGAAATCATCAAGCGGATCTCTCCTAAAAGTTCTATTTTCAGCCAAAATCAACAACGAGTTGGCCACAACAATGCAACCAAAGATTGCTCCAACAGTAAATAGCACGAGGAAAATGGGTGTAGAGGTGGATTATGTGAAGACTCACCGGACAGTTTTACTCCAAGCTCCCTGGCCCACTGGCGCGCTGCCCACAGTGTGGGGGTCACTCCCTGGAGGTCGTCGGCCATTGGGCTTCTAGGGCATAGTGGTTGTTGGGGGAAGAAATGGTGGTTTGGTTGCGGGCAAATCTGGCGAATTGTTTCCGACGAACTTTTGAAGTGAACTTTTTCCGACGAGCTTTTTCCGATAAACTTTTTTCGATGAATTATTTCCGGCTAACTTTTTCTGATGCGTTATTTCCGACGAACTTTTTTCCTATAAACTTTTTTCGATGAACTTTTTCCGACGAATTTTTTTCGACGAATTATTTCCGATGAACTTTTTCCAGGTAACTTTTTTCCCGAAGAAATCTTTCGGGCGAATTTTTTTCCCGACTAACTCTTTCCAGCGAACTTTTTTCCCGGCAAACTCTTTCTGACGAACTTTTCCGGCGAATTTTTTCCGGCAAATTTTATCCACCTATTTTATCTACAAAACAAACAAGTTTGTAAAATCAACACATTATATAACTTATCCAACACACTATCTCTTCATTACTTATCCCACTTCTTATCCCCCATTATTACTTATCCCCCATTTTTCAATCCGAAAATCAAACACACCCTACAAGTATAAAATACCTAAAGTACCCTTACTAACATAGTTAGGAACCCATATTTAGAAGCTTTTTATTCTATTTTTTTTTTATCAAATTTCAAGTTTCAATCTCACTCATGCATTAAATAAAACAAAACTTTCCAAACATGATTCTTAGCCAAGGCACATGGAAAAGTTGGAAAACCAGTTTGCATTTCTCTTAATTTGTTAGGAAATGTTGATGGGAATCAAGTTAATTTATTTTATTAGGATATTTGTTTCCTTATTAAGAGAGAGAGAGAGAGTGATTAGGCGCAACGGTAAATTGTTCCACTGATGAGCGGTTGGTCACTAGTTCGAGGCGTGGAAATAACCTCTTTACAAAAATGCAAATGTAAGGCACTATGTACATATGCACACAACCACCCCTACCCTTGCACTAGCCGATGAGCGCTTACGCACTAGGAAACACCCTTTTTTATTTGTCTCCTTATTCTTGTCACTTAGGTATCTCTATTTCTACTATTATCATAGTAATTGTTAAAGCTATGATGGAATGAATATTGAAATCGATTCTTGATTCTCCCTCTGCTGCTCTGTTCTCTTCATTCTCAATCATTGTTCTCCTTTTGTTCCCTCTCTTTCCTTTTCTGTCTTCTGTCTTCTCTCCTTCACATTTCCCCGTCAATGTTATTGTTTGTACTTCCAATTTTGGAACTACATGGCGCTCCCTGAAGCAAACACACCATTTGGGGAGAGAAGCTCACACATAGCTGAATATTAATTCATGGCACATGCCATATCTCTCATCACATTCACAAGTTACCAATACTACAGAAAAAATGGAGATAAGTGAGAATTAAAGTAGAAACAAGACTTAGAGCACCTCAACGGTGGGCTCATCTCCCAGATGAAATGCACCAAGAATAATCTACACCACTAGAGTGTAAGAGATGAATGGGTTGAACTTTCACCAAGCACAAATATTTAATGTGCACCAATTTCTTGTAGGGCGTGCCAGGTGCCCCACACCCTCACCAATTTAATTTTTTTTTTTCTGTTTACAACCAACTGCAACTCCTTTGTGCTCCTTTTTCTTTTTTTCCTTTTTAAATAAAATAATATGAATAGCAAAAAGATAAAGCAATGATATGTATAAGAGTTGGTATAAAAGATGATCTTTCCACCAGAGATAAAGGATTTCATTTCAATATAAAATAAAGGGAGGGGGAAATATGATGTGGCAAGATATAAACCTCAGAAGATGAATTTTGGGATAAAGATGCTATTAGTTCCTTCTACCAATTCTATGGAGTTATTATTCCTCTTATACCCGGAAAAAATACGCCATGCACCAGATAAAAAGAAGCTTATAAGACATGATATTGTTGACTATATCACCACCTACTTAACCACTTTTCGTGGAGCAGAGTTCATCAGAACTCCGCAGTTAAGTGCGCTTGGACTTGAGTAGTCCTAAGATGGATGACCTCTTAGGAAGTACTATCCAAGGATGGGTGTAGGTAGCCGGTCTTCATATTAGGTCGTGGTACACACGGCTGCACGCCGCCCAAGGGCGCACAACTGCACGCCCCGGATATACGCTAGCCCACCACGCTCTGAGTGCAATAGTCATGGAATTGCATTGCAAATTTACTAATTTCTACGACTCGCTTAGTATATGCATAGTCAAATTTCTCATCTATCAAGTAACCAAAATCAAGTTAAGATTAGTCACAACTCTATGCTCCAGTAAATTTTTGTTCGAAAAAGCAAATACCAACTTTTGTCAAGATCTTTTCTACAAGTTTCTAGCTCAGCTGCAGAGACCTTATGGCAGGAGAAATGCCTTCAATGCAGCAATATAATCATACACCAATTACCCTGGGGAGATTTTTACAAGTATCCAGCCCTCTGACCAAATAATCATTAGCTAGTAGGATATTTTACAACTAAAAGTTCGCCTTACCCATGAAATCCCATCTAGAAGTCCATAGAATACGAGCTTACAGCCGATCTAAAACGCAAGCTAGTCCAAGCCTGCCCCTTGCTTCTCCATCCTATGCACACATCAAAAAATTATAGGTAACCTAAAGCTTTATGTAATGGTCCTTCACTGGAGTAATCTCGACGGATCGACCCAATTACAGGTGTAATTAATCCGGAGCTAGTTTCAACGGATGTAAATCAAAAAAGATAGCTATGGCTACTGTTACTGCTGCAGCTAGAGCTAAGAGAGAGAATTCTAAGGATAGAAATTTGATTCAATTCTTCAATGATAATCTGATACATCCATACAACCATATATATATAGGCGAACAACGGAATTTAGAAAATAAGGAAATATAAATCACAAGGACTGACACATAGCAAATGAGGACAAGGGCTGGCACAACCACCTCTGGTGTTCTGTACAATCTTCTGACATTCTATTCTCTAGGCTGTAGCAGGGGAAAGATTCCTTTCATGACATTATGTCCTTTAGCACATGCTTCCAGAAGTTGTGGCCCCTTTTGTTACAAACTCTGCAAAATAACACCAACAACCTGGTGTCTCACCTAGTTGCCCACGGCGACCGATACTGGTTATTCAGTTGCCCGAGAGTGTTCTAGGACTTCTTGCCCCGGATACCAGACTATCTTAAACACTCACCTAGAGTAATTGGCCAATGTATAACATCCACCTATGATGGTTGTTGGGTCCATATCGCTCTTCCAGTTTAGCTGATTGATCTTCAATGGTTTTCCATGGATTCTCTAAACGTTCACCCGGGTGATTCACAGATTTGCTCTTACAGGCAACTGATCTTCTTGCCCCGGATACCAGACTATCTTAAACACTCACCTAGAGTAATTGGCCAATGTATAACATCCACCTATGATG
>JAOWBR010151135.1:0-13442 GCA_028571145.1 Dionaea muscipula
ACACGAAAGTCGGACTCGAGGCACAGGTGGCACTCAGAACGCGTCCACGTCACCTTGACCGAAAAGTGGTGATAACAGTAATATTATATAATTTTTATTAAAAATATTAATATTATAAAAAAAAAATTATCATCGTCATATCTTTGTTTAATTTTTTAATCTTTATTAAATTTTTTAATATCTTTTGTTAATCACCCATATCTAATTATTATATTAATTATCTCGTAAAATACAAAAAATTTAGAGAATAGAGATTTTATTAGGGTTTAGAAAATTAGAAATTCGACGGCTAATATCTTTTTTCATTCTTTTCTCATCCTACGGTCTAAAATGTCTCGAGACATTTTATAGAGAGAATTCAAATCTCGTCCTTTCTTATAATATTAATTTTTTCAAAAAGAAATGCCACTTAAGGATATAACAAAGAAATGCCCTTGGAGGCTGCTTTTGATTAAGAGTGTCTTGATGGGTATTCATAACTTTGGGCTCAGGTTTTCCTAATGTCTTCTGCTGTTATTCATGAGGTGGAGTCCTTATGTCGTGTGTTCCTATGGTCGGGTCTGGCGTTAAAGAGTTATAAAGCTTTAGTGGCATGGGGGATGTCTGCCAGCAGTTCCACAGTGGCGGACTTGGCCTTTGGAAGCTTAAGGAGTGGAATTTGGCTCTTCTTTGTAAAGTGCTCTGGGCCATTGAAAAGAAAGAAAACTGACTTTAGATTAGATAGGTAAACGAGTATTATATACGAGGGGGAAGTGTTTGGAGTGTTCAAAGCAAAAACCACTGGCCATGGATCATTGCTTCTTTACTAATTGTTAAGGATGTTGTCAACCATTTGGTGGACAAATCAGGGCAGGGGGTGAAGTGGCTTTAGAGCCGGTAAAGGAGGATTCTCGGTTAGAGGAACTTACTTGGCGCTGAAGGAGGGAGCGGATAGTCATCCATGGTGGAGATTTATTTGGATAAAAGGGATGCTCCCAAGGCATGCCTTTATTCTTTGGCTTGTGTATAGGAACAAGATCCGAACTCGAGACAGACTGGCATCCTAAGGGGTTATGGTGAATATAAATTGTGAGTTTTGTGGCTTGGGTGAAGAAATAAGAAACCATGTTTTTTTTCAATGTTATTTCTCCCCGGCTGTGTTGAATGGATGCCTCCAGTTGGTGGGTTTGAATCAGTCAATGAAAGATTGGACACATGTGTGGCCATGGATGATCAAGGTATATGGAGGCAAGAGTGTCTAAGCTCGCAGAAGGACAAGGTGCACATGAGCCATTGTTTATGAGATTTGGAAAGAAAGAAACCTAGGATTTTTCAATCTATTAAAACGGATCCACGTGTAGTGATAGATAGGATCATATGGTGTGTAGACTTATTATATACTTAGTTTTGCTCTTTCTTTGGTTTACTGTAAGTAGTTGTGTATAGATTTTGATCACTGGGAGGTTGTTCCCATTGTTTTGATTGTTGCTTGCTGAGTTTGAATGGAATACGACTTACTATTGTTCAAAAATAATCCACCCTTGATTTATTATATTTACAGTAGTCATAATTATTAAAAAATGAACCCTACTAAAAAGTCAATTTTATGATAGCTAAAAGTCCAATTAATTATATTTATGTTAACGGTAATTACATTATAACAAAGAGTGAATTAATCACGTAGTAAGGAGTAATTTTATTTATTTATTATTATTTTTTTTTTTATCAATGAAAATCTTTATTGATATAATTGAGAAAATTACATCAATAAAGGGTGGGAAATATAAGACGCATCAAAATAACCTGTAGCAACCTAATTAATTTGGCCTCCAAACAAGTTATCTAATCATCTGCGAGCACAAAACTCAACCAAGGAAGCACCCAAAAACAAAGCAACACCAAGACATTACAATCTAAAACAACTATGAACCTGGCTAAAGGACTAGGGAGCCCAATAATGAATAAACAGCACTATCCCAAAAATTGAGAAGGTAGCAGAGCCACTCCCAATCGAGGGTAACCACACAACGAGAGCAGCTCAGCTCCCAGCCAAAATCCATCTCGCCGAAGAGCATCTGATTCTGATGTACATGTCCATCATAAAATTAGAGCTGCTCCATGATACATACATTCCTCACAGTATAAGCCAGCAGTGAAAACAGCATAGTGCAAAAAGCCGAAAATCAGATCGCCCCCAGCAGAATGGCCATCAATCCACGGTACTTAAGAGAAACATCCAATGGTATCCTGATCCAAACGAAGCAAGCCAAGCATTCGCAGAAGTCAACTAATTACAAGGCCAAAAACAATGTCAAGACCTTCTGCAGTGGGAATATGAAGACACAACCGCGTGAATATATTCTTGCCAAAAGTCTACCCCAACCAGCTAGAAATTCATATGATGTTCGTCCAGCAATCCTGGTCGCCTTCAAGGCTGCGATAAATCCAGTGGGTAGAAAATGTCGACAAAACCTGAGCCTGCGAAAACTTCCAATCTGCTCATCACCACTTTGACTACAGCTGCATCCTTGTAATAAATCGTCAAAGTTAGTTAGGCACTTCTCACTATAATGCATGTGACACTCCCCACTATAATGTGGCTAACCTCCCAACCCGTAATCCCACATAAATCCCAAATTACCTAAATCCCGCCCTCAACCCCTTCCGGATGAACCAGACAGGGCCATCAAATCAAAACCAGCTGAAATAGTTACAGGTCATGAAGAGCAATAGAAATTAACAACTTACTCACTCTAGATGGCCCAATGATCGATGTTGCTCTGCATGGCACAACTTACACACTCATGCAAATCCACTGGCATCATCAGAATCTTGCACACTTACCCATCCCGGCCCGCGCTTCGTTTCGACATTTCCACACATACCAGAACACTGTGCAAGGAATTACTTCCCACAAAGGTTGAACCTCTTCTTAACTTTGAAACCTTTCCAACTTTCTAGCAAAGAAGATACGTTCTCAGGAACGACCCAACAGAAACCCCACCACTGCAAACATCTTTCCCAAACCAACCAAGAAGATGATCCATGGATTCCTCATTGCCCCCGCAAAACGAACAACTAATCTCATCCAATCTCAACCCTCTATCTTGCAACCAAATTGCTGTCTTAATACAGCCATGCCAAACAATCCATCCAAATACTTGAACTCTAGGTGGAGCAATAAATCGCCAAATAATCTCCAAACCATTTCCCAACGTGCCTGGATTTCCGGCAACCCTCTCATGTGCTGCCTTGACCGAATAACAACTGGAGATTCCTCCCATCTAGGATACTCCATCCTCGCGGTCACTCAGCTCGGGTGGTCTTCCAATCGATGATAACAATGTATTCAATTGTTCACGCAATCGTGGTCGTAGTATCGATCGAAAAGTCAACCACCATTCTCGCCTAGCTTCTGTTACCTGCACGCGCTGTGCCAGTGATGAGTTGCCATTATCGACAACTACAAAAACTCTTGGGAATCTCGATTGTAGGTTACATCCTCCGATCCATTTGTCCAGCCAAAATCTAACCTGATTTCCTTTGCCCACTGATAGACTCGCGTAATTTTCGAAGAAATCCCACAACGTCGGACACCTCCGTTTTATGCTCAAAATAACCTTTCATATCTTAGAGGTACCGCCTCCGTACTAATCGTCAGCTTCGAACCAGACCCTTCGATCCAGGAGATACACCTCACAGATCATTCTCCTCTAAAGAGAAAATCGATTAAGCACGAATCTCCATAACCATTTTAACAACAAACAGTCACTCATTACCCGAATATTTAAAATCTCCAACCCTTCTGAGGGTTTATTCTGAACCCCACCGATTACCATTGAAGCAAATGCATTTTCTTTTTATCAGCCGAATCTCCCCACAGAAATTAACCCTGCCCTTAACTTGTCCAGAATCCGCACCACTCCCTTAGGCATTTTATTTATTTATTGTTATATATATAGTTCATCTTCCCTGGCCTTCATATAATCAGCAGTTGCTTTGAATTAAGTGATTCCTTGCACGTTTGCCTTTGCCTTCTCCTGCTAGCCTGTGAGAAAGAAACCTTTCAGTACTCATCAATAATTTTATGCATCTGCACCAATGTGTACACGCACATAATTAATATTTTATCTTCTAGTTCTAGTTAGTTTTTTTGACTAATATAAAACAAATACCCACAAAAACAATACCATATATCTTTGACATTTCATGGTTAGTTGCCTTGGATTCAAAGGAAGTTTCATCGGGAAGAGGAGCAGAGCAACGGAACCCCAAATAAATCTCAGTATCATGTTACGTATAAATTAAACCTTGCCAACTTCATTGGACCTTTGATTAATTATATATATTAAACGTACAAGTAAACCCTGATCACATGGAAGCAAATCCACACAATTTCGTGAATTGAATCTGATCAGATAATAATTAAATTCAAGCCCGGCCTCAAAATTAAGCTTAATTTCTTTACACATCTCACATTCTTCTAAACACGGCCGGTATGAATATGATCTGATCTTCTAGCCTTGTAGCCAGCTAGCCAGCTAAGTTTCACATCGATCTCATGCCTTTTCTGAAACTCCTCGTCTTCATCCTCCAACATGGTATTGAAGATATCTTATACCTTCTTCGCTCTGCTTTGTCTAATTTCGGCCCTTTTGCTGCTGCTTTCTTTTCATGAATATCAACCTTATCATCCCAAGCTGGACCCTCGACGTCCATCAGCATCAAATTACGGTCGAGGTCGTGTGATGAACAGTAACATGAATAGGAAGGTTCTTTCGTCAATGACGACCCAATTCTACTTTGCCCCATTTGCCCATGCCCATGCCCATGCCCGTTATCATTCACCCGCAGGCAATGAAGGATCAACAGATCATGACAGGCGCCGGGAGATGGACCCACCACGTTATGGTGACCAAAAGCATTTGGTGCCTACAGGTCCCAACCCATTGCATCATTGATGCATGGTTTTCCTACTGATGCTTGGCTCGCTCGCTCCCTCTATTTCTGGATGTATATATATCTTGTTATATATATCATCATCATGTATGATTTCATTCGATTCATTTCAAGATTGAATAGCTAGCTCGATCGATTGATAAGTTGCATCAATATCTACATATATACATAGTTTGGGATTTTCAATTTTAACACTACACATGGGGATAACATTGGCTTAATTTATGAAAAGTACTTTATCGTTATCTATTTTTTCTTTCACATTCATTTCCCGGTCCGAAATGATATATCAGGGCAGACTGCATATTCAAAAGTTTGTTTTCGGTACTCCGGCCACCGCGAACATTAGATGACCACGCCACGTCACCGCCGACCGATTCAACTTGCACAACACACCGGCGACCGGCATCGCCTCCACTCCATCTCACAAGCCATCGGCTTCTTTGCCGGCGCAGCCATCGTGGTCGGCTTCAAACATCGCCAATAATCATGATCGTCGTCAGTGGCTTCGGACTTCCCGATAAGTCGCCGCCGAGGTCTTCCCTGACGGCGACCAAGAAGATCCTCACGATGATCACCAGTAAGAGGGAAGGAGGAGGAGGACGAAGGGCATTCTGATTTCTGATCATGATGAAGATGAGGGGTCCGGTGAAGGCGGGATTTAGCAGAAGAGTATTCTGATAGGAGATACGTGCAGGCCCTTGGAGTTTTTCACGTGTTGGTTTCAGGTCCTCTCTATTTTAGTATTTTCATCCCCGTTTTATTGAGGGAAATAAACATCTTCTTTTCCTCGTCTATTGATGTACGTTTTTTTAAAGTTAAAAAATGGATTAAAATTTTGCACTTAAATTCAACCATAAGACACACTTACTCTAATATCTTGTTTGTTGAAGAATCAAATCTATCAAAAGAATACACAACAAAAGAACATATCAACGAGAATAATAAATCTGACCAAGTCAGATTGGGATGAGAACAATAATTGGGGTTAGGTGAGATAACCGTGTAGGTGGAAGGCTGAGATTAACCAAAGCCAAATGTGGTCAACGGTAATGGTTGCTTGAGCCTTATTTAAGGGCTTTAGCCATCTAAAAAGAACCATGGGCTTCACACTTGGGTTGGATTGCCCAACACAAATCTATCAAGAGATCAAACTCATAGTAGAAGATTAATAAATTATATTTATCTTAATAATAATCGTTGGATTGAAAAATGAAGCTTTTCTCTGTTTATTTTAAGAAATTGAGAAGATCTCAATCCTATGATCACAGGGAAATAGATTTCGGAGTTGCCTCGCTCACTCACCAAAGGCTTGCAGGCTTGCAGCCTAGTACGTAATTCTAGGCCTCCAAATCCCACACTTGGCTGGATAAGAGAATCTTATGGGGGATATTACTTGTTTATCCCACGTTGGTGGGATAAATAAGACTGACAGTCAACGTCATTGACAGACGGCCGGTCGTCGATTTTTTACTAGATTCCGACGACCGACCGCCTGTTAACATCGGTCAATGTCGGTAAACAAATTTTATCCGACGATTTTATTTACAAAACAAACAAGTTTGTAAAATCAACACATAACATAACTTATTCAACTCACTATCCCATCATTCTTTATCCCTTTTCCTATCCCTCATTACTAATTATCTCCCATTTTTATATCTTCAAAACAAAGAGGGCCTTAATTTATTATGAGTTATTATGACTTGAATAATGATTACATAAAAGTATATATCGACCCATTGACCCATCCATAACCCATCAGCTTAGACTTTAGGATTTAAATATGGATTTAATACATGTTTGTGTGACTATTTAATTATGGACTTACAAACTCATATTTAGTCTTGATTGCGGATCATTGGACTCAGATTTGAATCCGCTAGTAGTTGTCCCCCAACAAATGAAAGGTGATTTTCTAAACAGTACTCTTGCAGCACTAGCAAAATCTTAGAGTAGACAAGAATCCATAAGTTCAACATATATATCGTCACTTTTGACTGTATATAATCTGAAACTATACGAGTAAATACAAGTGAAATTTGCAATTCAGTAGCAACAGTGTGGCGAAGGTGATCTTAGTATACATAGACATTTTGGCTTTGTACGAAATCTACTGACAATATCTATGGAGCTTCTCATCCAATATGAACAGAAGATACATTTACACACCAAGCAGCATACAAAATATGGGAACTCACTCTATTACTCAATCTTATGCCTCCTCCTTGTTATCTACCCCCGTATGTGCACCAACACGGCTTCTCAATTCTTCAAATGCCTTCATACTTTCAGTATCGAACCCTCCAGCAAACTGCAACATGAAAAAGAACAGCATGATGATGGGCATGAAATCGAAGCGTCGTATAGTTTAGCAAGTAATTTGCATGGCCACAACAAAGGCTTTTTCCCACTGAATATGGTCATGATGTGTGAGTTGTTGCCTTTCACATAAGACGTGAGACTGAGATGATAATAACATATAAGTGTTTATTGCCTCATTAACCCATAAACTTAGACTTTTGAGTTGAAATATAAGTCAAACACGTGGCCTCAGAGGAATAGATATCTGAACAAGGAACTGGAGATATACCTGGTGCACACGGAATGCAAACCGAATGCCTTGTAGCACCAAGAATTCTCTATTTGGCTCTTTTTCTGGTCCACTGAGAGCGTCGAGCTCCGATGCAACCCGTTTCATATACTTCTTTGCTAATTGAACAGACGACAACTTGATCTGTGGTTCAGAGCAGTGTCAGTATACAACGTTCGGTTTTACAATCGTCATTCACTTGAGAAAAAAAAAAACCAACAAATGCCTTGAGAGTTTCAACTTTGGATCAAGAAAAGCACCTTGCCAACAACTCCAGAATCCATCAACCAGTTAACGGGTATTCCAAACTCTCTGTACCGTGAAATAGCCATGTCTCGTGTACGTAATAGTGCATATACACTTTGTTCCACCCTGGAAAAACAGACTCGTCGTCACACAAGAGCCCAGATGAGATGCCTAAAAAGCTAGGATTTACGTCTTTTCCAAAGTAATCTCATGTATTTCTGGCTAGATTCTATGATGTTTCCAAAACTCTAATAATTTGAGAGAAAACATTTCAATATGCCAGAAATGAGAACAAAAAAAAAAAAAAGAAAAAAGGAGAGGATTCAATGATTCATTCTTACTTTTCGAGCAAGGAGTACATCTTCTTCAGGGCAGCTTCACAGGGGACTTTGGGGTCATCCTCATAGGATGTAACTTGCTTCTCCAACTTTGCCAGATCCTGATATTCAAAAGCTGCCTCTCTCAATGCATCTGCTTTTCCTTCAGGCCAGTCAAAGTGCTTGAGAACCGCCCGCTCATCCACCTTAGCAAACAAGAAAATTAAAATAAGTACTTATAAGCAGTAGACTAGTAGAACTGTAGAATAGCTTTTTCCATGCATCAAATACATGACTGAGAGATTTGAACAGAACAAGAAAACAAAATGAGAGCATACCAAGAAAGAAAGTTCCTCGTCTAGCCAGTTCACAAAAGCTGCCAAGTCTTCGATGTCGGTGAAAGAAGCTGCCCGCACTTCAGCTGCTAAGGACTGGACAAAATCACCTTGGGTTTCGACGTCAGCTTTCACCTGGAAACAAACATTCATAATATATATATTATACATATAGAAGGGATCATTACGATGAATTAAAACATTCCATGCTACACCACACCACTTCCCTCTAAACCAGCAATATTGAACTTGTGAGGCATACCGCTAAAAGGAAGGATGATCTGTTCTCAATCTCCCCAATCATGTTGCTCCGAGCATCTGCTGTGTTAGAAGCAGATGATATCAGAGGGGTTGTATCCTTCTTTGCTTCTCGTTTCATCAAACTCTGATAGAATTCAACAACTTCTGGAGCTCGGTGAACTTTATCACCCCTTGCTGCACCACGTGATGGCCCCCCTGGTGGAGGTGGAGGTGGCGGCGGCAGTGCATTAGGTGGTGGAGGAGGTCTTGGAGCACCAGGTGGAGGCGGTGGTAGAGGTGGGGCTGGTGGCACTCCACTCAACGATTTAGCATCTGCCACAACAGAAGCACCCCCAGATGGTTTTGGTGGCGGGCGTGGCGTCCTAGGAGCTCTTTTTTCGACATGAGCAAGCTTCATTTTGCTTACAGATTGAGAACCATCACTAGATTGGTCTTTTGAATCGCCAGAAACCACTGTCTTCTCCTTTATTTGAGTAAGCTTTGGTGGCAAATTTACTGCAGGTTTCTGTTTCTCCAACTTGGACCCAGGCTCAGTGCTTTGGTTAAAGCTGGGTTTGTCGCCAAATCGTTCAGCTCTTGCTTGATCTGCCTTCTGCTTTAACTGTTTTTCCCTCTCCAATGCCAGTTTATGCCGGTCTTTGTATGCAGGATACTTCTCATCAAAGACTCCTTCAACTGATCTTGACATCAAGCCGAAAGAGGATGCAACAGAGTTCAATGAATCATCATTTGAAGGGACTCTTGTCTTAATCCACGGAAGATTCGGAGGGGCTGGTTCAGAGGACCCATCAGGTTCCTGCTCTGCCTCTCCAAATGTAGTGATAGCCACACCGTCACCTACATTTCTGAGCATCAAAGCTTCTAATGGACCCCTAACTCGATGATGACTTACGCTAGACCTGCTTCTTGGAGAACCTCCTACGACAGATCTAGCAGGTGATGAGAGGGCGCTTGTATCATCCTTGCTTTTCCCCCATTTCTTCAGCTTTTGGATCAAGCCTGGCTTCTTACTGAAATTACTGTATCTACTCGTAGAGCTATCGATTGACGCAGTGTCAAAATCCTCGCTCCCAGGAGAAGATGGTTGAGAGAAATTGCTTTCAAGATCGGTGTCCCCCCCTTGTCCACGTTCTGAACCTGCGTATTCTAACATTAGCTTCTTGGCCTTCACCTGAGATCGGGGGCTCAAGCTCTTGCTAAGGTCACGAGCTGATTCTTTTCCCACCGGTGTCTGGTAATTCCGGAGCTCAAACCTCAAGCAAGCATTCACCCAACGGAGATATACCAACTCTTCAACCTCACTAAATCTGTTCACCTGAAGTCCCTCCACTTGCTTTAACAAGTCTTCATTTGCATGCCTCAAATTGTTCACCTCCTCCCTCACCTTAGCGACCATTTCTGTCTACAAGAAAAACAAAAAATGACCAAAGTACCTACCAGCTTCTCTCAAAATGAATCATCTTAAACCCATCATCATGCATATTGCATGCATGTCAAGGAACAAACTCTACCGAAACAAAAGGTTCCCATGAAATATTTTTAGCACAGCAAACAAACACATAAGTGGGAGATCTAATATTAGACTGCAGCAACTCATACCTCTGTTATGTCGGAGAGCACAGCAGCTTTAGCTTCAGCGGCATCTAGCTGAATCATCAGCTCCCTCTTTTCATGCTGAAGCTCCATGTTTTTTCTCTTAAGCTCAACCACTTCCACCTCTAATTCTCTAGCAGCTTTGAGCTTCTTCTCAACTTCAGCATCTCTCTTATAGGCATCTTCCTCTTTAGCCTGCAGACTAGTCACCTGTTGTTTAAGCAACAAGAGGTGGCCCTTGGTCTGACTAGATTCAAGCTGGACTTGCCTCTGCATCTCCTTAATTTTGTTCCTAGCCACCTCCAACTCCTTCCTCGCAGTTTCTCCCGCCGTAATCTCCTCTTGAAGCTTCTTCCTTTCCGCTTGCAACGAGTTGATTGTAATGTTGAGCATGTCGATCTCGACTGTCTTCATCTTAAGCTGCTTCTGCAGCTCCACAACATCCATTTCCTGTTCTTTCAAACCATAATACTCTAGCAGTTCACCCTCTAGCCTCACTTCCCTCTCCTCCAATTCCTTCACCAGGTTGCGCAAGCGTTCTATTTCACTCACATGATTTGCTATCTCAGTCTCATAAAGTTTTTCATTTTCTAGATTGGAATTCTCTGAGCTATATTTGTCTTCAGGTGGCGGAAATTCAATCTCCCTGGACAAGAGTTCTTCAAATTCAGGAATAAGGTCATCTTCTTCCATGTCAAGTTTATTGGCAGGAGGTGGGTTTATGTTGCCACTGATTAGTTTAACCTCTTCTTTTTCCTCCTCCTCCTCCTCCTCCTCCACCTCCTCCTCATTGAGCTATAGAAATACAACAAAATCCAAGTCAGTCAAGTAAATTTCCCAAGAAAGTTCCAAACCAAGAGAATCCACATGCTCTACTACCTCAATATTATGGAAAAGAAGAGCTACTTACATGATTCTCCTGGTAGGCATAATCAGAACCTCCGAGCCACTGAATATCCTGCTCTTCATCGTGATGTCCAACATTAAGGGTTGCTTGCTCTTCCTCATGATGTTCTTCGGGGGCTGCTTCACCATTTTCTGGATTTCAATATCACATAGCTTTTAATACGTTGAAGACGGTCATGGCTCCCACTCCGATCGTAGCAAATGGACTCTAAAATACAAAACCGAACTAATCCTTTCCCCCCCACTTGGAACAGATGTCTTGGATGCCGTTCGGCTCTATCATGGGTAGTTTTAGACAAAGAACAGATGAGTAGAAAAAGAGTTCCATGGGAAAGGGAAATCATGCAACAGAATCATATACCTGAAGGCTTGGTTGGGGAGTCAGATGGCCTTGAGCTTGAGCTTTTGAAATTAAACTGCCTAACAGTGTAGGCTGCAATGGAAGCAGCAACAAGCAAGCCTAACCTGGCAGTCATGAACATACTGTGGGCAAGAAGCCAATTGCAGCAGCAGCAGCAAAGCAGCTCCTAGACATCCTGCCTCCCATACTTCCACAATCCCATAGCTGATGAACTAAACCAATCATCATCAACCCATTTGAGTACGCACAAAGCCAACCCACAACAAGTCAACAACCTCTCTCTCTCTCTCTCTCCCTCCCTCCTATGCTGCTGCCTTGCAAAGGCAATCCAAGCAAGAAAAAGTAAAGGCAAAGAAAGGATCTCAGCTCAGAAACTTTTGTCAGTATGCAAATTGGATAAGGCCATGCCCAAATACCAATTGACAAATCAAGCTGAACCTTTCAAATGATTATTCACCTTATCAGGTTTTCTAGGCCTCTGATGGAGAATAATTTGCTTGTCTTCAACTTGGGTGTTCAGATAAAGAGGTATCTGCCCAGCAGCCACAAATATAGTCAGTGGCCTACCTTTCTTTGGAAGGATTACAAGTTCTAGAAATGGTGGGTTTTGTTTTCCACACAGTCAGTCTTCCTCCTCCATCTAAAAGCTGATATGAACATAGCAGTCAAAAACTTTTGATGCAACATAGTTGGAGGGGGGACTCACAGTCAAAACTTGGTGCAACCAAACAAAGAAGCCACTGAAATCTTTTTTGTGTTTTTCTGCTGAAGACCAATCCAAAATTCATTGGGAGTTAGATTGGAGAGGAAAAGTTAGATTTTGCCTGTACATATATTGGTCGTTTTTGTGTGGGCTGGGACTACTTGATTAGCACTAGCAGTTGGGTAAGGGAATGCCTTGATTGGCTGCTAACAGTTGAGGATTATATGCCACTTTGCTTCTTCTTTTTTCTCTTTTTTCCCCACACTAGACCCAAAAGATAGATTTTGCCAAGCACATCTATTAAGCTTAGTTGATCAATGAGCAAGTTAGTTCATATATACAAGAGTTAAGCCAACGGTCATGGTTGCATGAGGTTCTTTATCTAATTCTTGTTGTTCACATTAATGAAGTGGACCATCACCACACACGAGACAGACAACACAATGCAAAGAGAAAGCAAAGTTTAACCAACTCCTTTATTGAGAGGTTTCAAGGCAACGTGGCCAGTATGGCATCATCTGGTTTTTCCAGAACAATTCTTCTCTCTGGAGTCTGAACCACAACGTGGTTTTGCTCGGCTAAATAAAATGTCATCCCTCTCATTGAGTTGTCAACGCCCCCATTTGGTTACGCTCGATTTGGATTGAAGTGAATTGGTAGAAAACTGAAGGGAATATCGAAAATGATTGGGATACAACCAAAAAGTGGTTGTTTTTTGGTTGTCCAGAATCTCAATCGTTGAATTTTTTTGGGATTATAAATAAATATTTGACGAGTGGAGTCAAAAGTAAAATGGATGGTGTAGATGATTGTTGTACAATTATTATACAAGATTTATTGTGTGTGTATCATGATCCAGGGAATATGTGGTCATGTTTGGGAAAAAAAATTATGTGGTTAAAGGTGGATAATGGAGGTGAAAATTCACATGGATAAATATTTCAACACCAATTGTTGACAATTTGATGGGTAATCATGGTGAAAAATATTAGTACAAAATCTTTTAGGCCTTTTTTTGTTTCTCAAAATGTGTAAAAAACATTTGGTTTAAATTTGAGAATTTCTGTCAAAAACACAGAAAACGACTTTTTGTCGTTTTTTACATTTTGAGGTTTTGAACTAAAAACTGTTTTCTATTTTTAGAAAACAGAAAACAAAAAATTCAAACCAATCACGTTTTCTATTTTCT
>JAOWBR010151156.1:0-13441 GCA_028571145.1 Dionaea muscipula
CGGTCACCACTATCAGAGGTGTCTATGAAACAAAGTTCCCCGCAAGAGAAGACTAGTACATAAGTGCAAAGAATTTAAATACTAAGAAGGTAAATGAAAACATACCAATGGATGCCGGGAGACGGTGTCTCATTCCAAGAAAACCTAAAATCAAAACTATAAAGTTCACACTCAAAACTGTCTCAAATAGAGTCAAATCGGTAATGAACCGACCCACTCTGATACCATAAATGTAACACCCTAAATCGGGTGCTACCAACGATAACCCGTGGGGTGACCCACGTGTCATTGAAGCCAATGGCAAATCATACAAAATACTAAAATAGATCATGCACGAGTTAAAGATAATCATGCATCATGTATGAAAAGCTAACATACATGAAATATAAATATTCAGTCTACAAGTCCCACAACGGGGAACCACAAATCCAAAAGGGCCATCAAGTCTAACATCAAATCCGAGTATCATGAAATCAAGTACATGCAGTGGAGAAACATCCTATGAGGCCACACCACTCCCCGCCGCATCCGTCTACAAATCAAGATCACCTGCCAAAACAAGAAGGGGTAAAATCCATCAGCTAGCGATAGCTGGTGAGATGAAATACGGCATAACGTAAATGAATAAAACATGCAATTCATTCCTCCTCAAATCATGCATCATTTGAATCCAAGATATCTTTAAAATAATTCTGCGGACCATGGCAATAATGGATGTATCGATAGGCCATAAAAGAAGATTCACTCAGGTAGGGTACCCCAGTAATGCCTACATAATGTACAACTCGGTATGCCACCATTGCGAACATGTAACATCATGAGGTTCCACCCTAATTCCCCCGTTGCGAACGGAAGAACTTCAGGATGTTGTGAGAGCTGAAGGTGGCCTTGGTTTCTCATCAGAGACAGAGAAGCCCCCCAAGGACTTAAAATAAAACCAAATTCATATCCCATGTCCAAAATCACATTAGGCATACAAGCCCCAATACCAAACCAAGGAAATCATCATCTCAATATAAATGTTCTCAATCAAAACCAATCTATATATATAAAGCATGGGAAAATAATGAGAAATACCGACAATTCATGTACCAAAATCCGTACAATAACTTACCTTAGCAAAGTGCAATCAAACCTCAACAAGGAACCACTAACCGAACACGAGTATCTCGATCGGATCTCCAAAAGTCCCTGGTACAACATCGTGGACAAAATGTCTCAAAATGCAATCATCAGCTTACACAACAAGCAACACTTTAAACAACCCCAACCATCTCGATCTACGCCAAAAGAACCCGACGGGTCTAGGGTCGGCCATAGACCCTACATAACCAAGCTCTAAAAGATCGGAAGGAAAACGAAACGGAATCCTAAAAACAGAGGAGGCGGTCGACCATTAGGCTCCTCAACCTGTCGACCACCATGGCCCAGGCAATAGCAAACAGAGAGCGCTGCTAAAATCCGGTCGACCACCAGGCTGGAAGCCGGTCGACCGGTGCCCGACGATTCTGCAGAATAGCTGCAGAATCGCTGCCAAACCATCAAAACCCAACACACAAAAACACACGACTAAACTACATCTAACAAGTCACAAAACCTCCAATGAAGCATGCTAAACCCTCAAGGATCATCCAATCAAAGCTAAACTAAAAATCAATATCACCAAAATCCAAATCGAGCAAAATAACCTAAATCTAAACATCATCCAAACATCACATGCAAACTCACTCAAAACACATCTCCAAAACTTCAAACATGTGTCAATTGACACACTAAAGCATGTCAAAGCCTTCACTAACATCAAACACATGCCAAACTCAACTTGTCATTATCAAAAATCCATCCAAGCTCACAATCTAAGGGAAAACCATGAACAAGGCCAAAGATTACCTCACAAATCAACCAATGGATGAGCTCCAAAGCCTCTAGATGCTGCCAAGAGAATCCCCAAGCAAGATCAACCAATCTCCTAGCCTAACTCAAGAAGAAAAGATGAAGAAACCAAGAATCTCCAAGGAAATCTCCCTTTCTTCTTCTTCTTCTCCTCTTCTCCCTTTCGACAGTGGGATCTACTACTTCATCAAATGGAATTTGCTTATAATAGCTCCGTCAATATCCCCACTGGGCATAGCCCCTTTGAAGTTGTGTATAGGGCACTCCCAACCAGTCCACTTGCTTTAGCGCCACTTCCCCTGAAGGATCGCTTCAGTAGTGATGCCCAGGTGCGGGCTGAGCAGATCAAAGCTTTGCATTAAAAGGTGCAGACGAACATTGAAAAGCAGGTTACCCGATACTCGACTCAAGCCAACAAGCATAGCAAGTTTGCTGAATTCCGAGAAGAAGATCTTGTTTGGGTCCACTTGCGCCCCGACCGATTTCCCCCATGAAAATATGGAAAGCTTAAACCGTGGGCGGCAGGACCGCTCCGGATTCTCCGAAAAATTAAGACCAATGCGTACAAAATCGAACTCCCAACTGAGTGGGAGGTTTCTAACTTGTTTAATGTATCGAATCTCTCTCCCTTTGTCGACGACAATACCGGTGTTAATTCGGGGGCGAGTTTCTCCCAACCAAGGGCACTTGATGCAGGAGCACTTCAATGCAATAACTCAGAATCATTAGTGCGTCCTTTGGGTTCTCGCGACAGCTCAAGGGATTCCGAGGAGATTTTTCGTTTTCCTGGAAGTTGATTCATTCAAGACCTTGGAGAAGATGAATAGTAGCCATAATAAATTGTTTAATTAGTAGTGATAATAGTTGATTAATAGTTGCTCATTCGTTGAAGGTTGTTCAAAGGTCTTTATATTCACTATTAATTGTATTGGGGGGGCAGATTGAGATTGTCGTAAAACACAACTAGAAGTTCTGATGGATTTCTCTTGTCTCTGTATCTCGATTGGGTGATGAACGGATTCCTCACCTATATCCCTCAATAGGTGGTGATGTTCTCTTTTACCTGTTTCTATAACAGTCCTGGGCTCGCCCATAGTACGGCATCATTGATTCTCATCGAGGCCACGTTCTGTTGATCTCTCTCATCATCGTCGAAGCTTCAACTTGTTGTAAGCTTCTCAATTTGTCTTCCTTGCTCTTTCACCGATTTTCTTCTTTAAGAACTGCAACAGGAATGTCATCAAAGAGTAGAACTGCTATATTGTTGGTCAAGTTGACAATGAATTGATCATACAAATCAGATAGACTCTAAAGTAGCATTTCAACACATTCACCCGTGTTTGTTATGCTTTCATTGTTGTAAGCTATGAAAACAGAGTATAGAGGATATTGATGTGGTCGATCACCGAAGCCTACTCCATTATCCAAAAGGTGTAAATCCTTCACTTCAAGAAGAATTGTTGTGCAATGATTTAACCTGGTATAATTTTATCAGAGTATCTCATATCTCTTTTACTATCTTCTTCTTTGTTACACCTAACAAAACTTTGTCGGCTAGTGTCAAGTGCAAATTTAATAGCATCGTCATTCATCCCGTTCCACTTGCCATAGTCAGTGATCTCATCAGACCTATCTCCAATTGCCGTCAAGCAACTATTTTTTCGCAGAACTGCTTTTACTTTTATTTTCCACAATGATAAATTGTTGCCATTGGACTTTTCTATTTCATACTTCGTCGCTATTGTTGAAGATGTCTCATTTTCACTAATTGGATCCGCCAGTAGTACGAAAAAAAAAAAATAGCTATTAACACGGAGCCTTAATACCAGTGTTACAATATTGTAACGTTAGGAGCCCAATTACAACTGAAGTAAACAAAATAAAATAAGAGATGATAGGTGAAATGATTTCACTATACTAGGATAAAATAATTTCTATCTAAAATAAGAAAAATACAATTAACAATACTCCCTTTTACAATAGGAGAAAACACTCTCTCTAATGCTTTCTTCCCTCTCTCACTTCACTATTGTCTCATACACAAAATGAGATACTAATACCTTTATTTATACTACAAAAGTGGGGGCTAACTTTTCCAGGCATAGTCACTGGGGAGGTACACCTTTTTTTATTTTTTTTATTTTTTGACCTTTTCAAATACTTGCACAAGAAGAAACTGACTTTATCTTCCCAGCTTTTTAAGTCCTATTATCACCATCCATCATACCTTATTGCCTTGACCATTTTCCACTTCCTAGTACTAAGAAACCAAATCAGAAAAAGGAAAGAGATAAAAAGATGAGGAAAGAGGTGAAAAAACACTCAAACAATCATTACACAACTCTATCACTATTCACCCACTATAAATTTTCAAATTTTTACCTTCCTCGATCTAAAATTCAATATTTTCATCTTTCTTTTCATCCCCTTGAAACAATCATTACACAACTCTCTCAATATTCATAAATTCATATAAAAAAAATTCTCATTCACACAAAAAATCTCTACAAATCATTATAAAATTCTCTCACTATTCACCCTCTTAAAAAAAACCATTAAAAAGCTAGGACCAATGTACATGGTAAGGGCAGGTAACTATGTGGAGAAAAAGAGCAAACAGGTCTCAAAATTTTACGTGGAAGGAGTTTTCTTGTGAAGGTTGGTTTCCCCGTTAGTCGTGGAGGGAGAATACAGGGAAGAGAAAGAAATGACAACATGGTAGATGCATCAGTTAAGTACATAGGTGGAGAGTGATCAATCAACATAATAACGGCAAGTGACGAACAATTTTTGCAGCAAACTTGGGCTACCAAAGTCAACAACAAATTTTCCACTATAAAAGTTTCGAGTTTGGCTACCAATCTACCAAGAACTCAAGTAAACAACATTTTCTTCTTATCCCCGTCCTAATCTGACATGCAGCATTATTTTCTTTTACAGTAAACCAATAGCATTAACTCGTAAATTAATCTATACAGCAAACTATGCCCCCTTCCCACCCCAAACAGCAAAGGAAAAAGAAAAACAAAAAGAAAGGCATAGATGTTATTGAACAAGAGTTCTTAGAAACAATTCATATATCGTGTCGTTACCATCATTGTTGTTGTTGCTGTTGCAGCTGCTGCTGTAGATTTATCAGCTTAAAATATGCTCCATTCCTGTTTTCTACTAGAGTTGGATGAGTTCCTTGCTCTACAACTTTCCCGTCTTGTATGACTGATATTTGATCCGCGTTCTTTATGGTTGAAAGCCTATGCGCTACGACAACAGTGGTCCTGTTCTTCATGAGCCGGTCAAGAGCTTGTTGTACAACACGTTCAGACTCCACATCAAGAGCACTTGTGGCTTCATCCAATAGCAGGATGGCCGGATTCTTCAACACTGCCCTAGCAATGGCCACCCTTTGCTTCTGGCCACCAGAGAGTTGTACCCCTCTTTCTCCAACTTTGGTCAAGTATCCCTCCGGAAGGGAGCTGATGAAACTGTGAGCATTGGCCAGCTTAGCAGCCTCAACAACCTCCGAGTCTGTTGCTCCCTCTTTACCATACAAAATATTCTCATAGATGGATGTGGCAAAGAGAGCTGGCTCTTGTTGGACTATGCCAATATGCTTCCTCAATGATTTGAGCTTCAATTTTTTGATGTCTTTCCCTGCAATTAGATCAAATTTTGAAAATGTCTCAAATGGCAGATCCTCGCCTATAGCAAACTTGCCTCCATGCTCATATGCATGAAGACTAAGAACCTCTCCTTGTCCACAGATGGATGATCGAGCACATTTTTGTGTATTTCTTCAAAGCAACTTTGTATTGAAAGAACAGCCAATAAAGAAACGGAAATACTCACCGTCAACCAGCACTTTCCCGGATGTTGGATCGTAGAATCGGAGTATGAGAGCAAGGATTGAGCTCTTTCCTGACCCACTCTGTCCTACTAATGCCATGCTTTTCCCTGCTCGTACTTTCAGATCTAAGCACTTGAAAACTAGAACATCTGGCCTAGAAGGATAGCTAAAGTCTACCCGCCTCAGCTCAATTGTTCCATCCACCTTGGTTATCTCCTCCCCATCTTCGCCTACCACCTCCGTCTTTCGGTCAAGCATCTCAAAGACTGATGCCACCATCTGATTACCTTTGAGCAGGTCCGGAGCCATTGCCAATGTCTCACCCATTGCCAATGCAGTGACAATCAAAACCATGAATGACTTCATGACAGATTTAAATCCAGCGAGTCCCTTCTCCATTAAAACCGATCCATACCTAGCAAAATTAGATAAGGTTATCCCCTAAGTTCAGCGATAAGCATGGTTGAGCAACACAAAGAATCAGATCATCTTCAAAGTCGGTAACTTGAAAGACAAGCTATTCAGCAAGGAGGTTAACAGCACTGAAAGTAACATGAATGACGAAATATGGTTGGCAGTATATCCCATCCTACACAGAAGATTGTTTGAGTGCTTGGGCATCGAGCACACCAATGAAATCAGACCATTCTCCCTTCCTCCCTAGAACGGGATAATATACTTGGCATGCATTTTCATACGCTAAACTACTTTCTCCTTTCTGGACAACAAATATCTAATAAATCCTAATTGGCAAATAAGTCGTCGTCGTCATCATCCATCATCATCATGACCTTTTCCCACTAGGTGGGGTCGGCCACACGTGTCCGAATGGGATACGTGCACAAGAGATCCGACAAAAAAAAGTATGTTGGCTGTCCGACAAATAAGTAAGTAGGTAGGTAAATTATTATACCATAATGCTAGGCCATAGCATGAAAAAATAAAGAACTGGGCAATGCCATAGCATATTCCAGCTATCTGGCCACGACCAAATGACTCTTTAGAGGGCTCGACAAGCTCTTTGGCATACAATTCAAGCACCTTCTCCTCAGCACAGAATGCCGCAACAGTACGAATGTTGCCAACAGCCTCACCAGCAATCATGTTAGCTTTGAGGTATGCTTTGTTCAAGTTGCCTCCATAACCTTTCATAAAGAGCTTCTGAAAGACAAATACACAAGAAAACGAGGCAATTCAATATTCCAGCGAGTCAAGTTTTTTTTTTTTCTTGTGAAACCAAAACCAAGAGATTAGGAGCTGAGACCTCGCTGATGTGACCACTAATAATCAGTGGATACATTGCCAGGACAACCAGTGTAATTCTCCAGTTTAGAATAAAGGCAATGATAAATGCCGTTGTAACAAATCCGACGTTCAAGAGGAGAATTGTTGATCTATCAGCAAGGATTGTTTTTAACAAAGTTGCATCAATCTCCAGACGTGCTGAGAGGCTTGAGCTTGCATTGTTCAAGTCATCAAACCATCCGATTTCGTTCCTCAATATAGCTGAAACATAGATTCAGGTCTTCACTTGGTTAAAATCTTGAAGGATCGTGTCTAAGAGCACCCAACTTTTAGAAGTCGAAGGATCTACTAGAAGGTCATAATGCATGGACTAAATTATGAGAAATTTCAATAAAATGAGGCCCAGCTGACAAGCTAGCTGATCAGATTAATGCTTTCTAAATATGAATGTCATACAATAAGCAATTGCAAATCAAATATTTGAAATTGTCCATACTTGGTCAGATGTCAAAATTTTTCTGGTGGAAAACAGTGTAAGACCTTTTAGGCTATTTTCCTTGAAGTGATGAACAATGGACACACATTCAAGACGGAAAGCAGAAAGGAGGCAAGTGTGTGTAGATTATGGTGGCGAGAGTAGGTTATGGTGCCTAAGTATGCCAATGTAGATGGTGGAGTAACAGTGGTGGTGATAGTCTTGAGGTGGTGCTGTGGTGAGGCATCATGTTGGTAAGCACTCGAATCATTTTCCTTCTTTCAAGTGGAGGAGTTGATTTATCCTTCCATGTGACTACTTTGCGCTCTAATAGATACCCTAGACAAACAATGGATATTTGACTTAAGGAAGTGCATTCTTTTATGGGGAAAAACCCATTCATTCCCCCACAACACCGGCACAATAAGAGAAAAGGAAATCATTCAGAATCATATGATCTGCATTGTCTTTGTCAGCAGCAGTGCTTACCAGAAAACATCATCTCTCTTGCACGAAGGGTGAGCCGCTCTCCCATGATTCCAAAAAATGTGTGGGCGCCAGCATGTACAAAGATGGTTACAAAAGCACCACCACAGAACAGAAGAGCAATCTTCTTGACCTCACGCTGAGTAGTATCCCATCCCATATAAAAGGATACAAGCGCCTGGGTGACCCCGAGGGCAAACAAAGGCATTTCCGCTCCAGCACACAATGCACATATGGTTCCAAGTAGTCCATAAATCCAGTCAGAGCCCACCATGGAAAAAAGTCTTCTTGAGGAAACCTTTCTTCTCTTTACAGGCTCTGCTCCTGCTGCTCTAACAGACTCCAGATCAGAACGAAAACTGGCACCGAAACTTGTGGTTGACCGTGATAATTCTCGAGAATATTTTAAGCTTCAAAAGATGAGACCAAACTAACCAATATTAGAGGACTCTGT
The DNA here is from genome assembly GCA_028571145.1 of Dionaea muscipula. NCBI lineage: Eukaryota > Viridiplantae > Streptophyta > Magnoliopsida > Caryophyllales > Droseraceae > Dionaea > Dionaea muscipula. Next base: position 8,398 of record JAOWBR010151156.1, read on the forward strand.
AGTCAAAATAGGGAAAACATTATCACTGAGTTAACCAATTGCCGAAAACTTTGATTTTTTTCTAAGTTTCCTATAATTTTGAAGTAAGTTTGGGTAAGCCATGAGCATATTCTCAAAAGGTTGAATTACTACCTTGAAATCCGCCCCACACTAGCTTCCATTGAAGGATAGCGCTTCAAAGAGGCCATCTCTTGGAGCCGTATAAGTGTTGCATAGGCACTTGTTGGGTTTGATATGAGCTCATCATGGCTTCCAGTTTCCACTATTTTCCCTCCTTTAACAACAGCTATGACATCTGCATTCCTTATGGTGGAAAGTCGATGAGCCACGACCACAGTAGTTTGACCTACCATGACACGATCAAGTGCCTCCTGCACACTTTTCTCGGACTCAGCATCTAGTGCACTTGTAGCCTCATCCAGCAGCAGGATTGATGGGTTCTTCACTATTGCCCTTGCTATGGCAATCCTTTGCTTCTGCCCCCCTGACAATTGGATGCCTCTCTCCCCCACCTGCAAATGCACTTTCAATGCTCACTTGACAATTTAGAAAATGTCATTAGTCATTGCTAGCTTGACTATCCCACAGTAGCAGTTGTCAGTTGAGATTAGCTGCAGCAGAATCAGAAGCAACTGGGAACACTTTCTTCTTAAAAAGGAGCAACACAGCCACAATAATTGGTCTTTTTCACAAAGTTCCTAGTACTGCATTTGGTTTTTCAGAAATGTTTGCCCATTAATCGGTGTAAAGTAAAATATATACCTGGGTTTCATATCTCTCTGGAAGATTGTTAATAAAATTAATGGCCTCTGAGAGTTTTGCGGCACGAGTGATCTCATCAAGAGTGGCATCATCTTTCCCATAAAGAATGTTCTCTCTGATTGTTGTCGCAAAGAGGGCAGGTTCTTGATTCACAACACCAATTTGTTGCCTGAGCCACTTCAGGTCAAGGTCCTGGATATTGACCCCATCTAGAAGTATCTGTCCGGAGAGTGGCTCATAGAAGCGTTCAATCAAAGACACAACTGTACTCTTACCAGATCCACTTTCTCCAACAAGGGCAACGATCTTTCCAGGTGGGATATCAATGCTAAACTTATTAAATATCATTGCCTCAGGACGAGATGGGTAGCTAAAACATACATCTTTAAATTGGATGTGCCCATCCACTTTGGTCAGCTTTCGACCAGTTTTCAAGCTCATATTGCTAATTTTTGATCTTTCAATCATATCAAATATTGGATATGCAGCAGCCCTTGCTTGGAGAAATGCAGAAATATCTGGAGCTGCTTGCCCCAGTGATCTGACAAATGAAGGATAGTCAGCACAGCAGAAATTAAGTTATATGTTCATCAAAAAAATTTAGAGCATAAAGCTAATTAGATAGATGTTTGAAATCTGTACATAAATCCATTATGTCCAAAATGCAGTCCCGAATTATATTGACATGAACAAAAGAAATCCAAACTATCTTCTTTCCAGTACCATACACAAGTCCATCATTTTGAAGTAAACTGATAATTTAATGAGCATCAAAGTGAGCGTAAATTTTTTTTGCTTCTCTAGGAATTTCTTAATAACACTTTCTACTGATCTATATGCAAACCAATACTAAGAGACCCAGAACTAGTCCACTATTTTGAAACTAATGAGAATACAGCATGAGAGTAACAGCAAGAACTTTTACATCTCCGTGAATTTCTTATGACACTTTCTACAATTCTATATGCTAACCAATTCTACGAAACTCAGAAATTAATCAAGATTATCACTATAAAATTCTGCAGTTTTCCAGCATTAGGTTTTCTTGTAGAAATACATCTCCTGATCTCCGTGATTGTAATTTGTGAATGACCTCAACATCACTGATAATACCATGAAAAGGGCTAACTCTGAAAAAGCATTTCCAATTTTCCATCATAGCGGCAGAACTCATTTTGAGAAAATAGAAAATAGGGATATCCAATGATCGCTTAAAAAAGTCATCCAAATTGATAGGGAATGCTATGTGCATTCTATCAAAAACCACTCTAAAGCAGCAGTATTGAGAAAGGAAAGACTTACAGTCCAGCAATAACAACATTGAGCATAGTGGTAAATGAATCTCCGCCATCAGCAATACCCTTGTGTACCACAATGCTAGTGAACCAAACAAGCAATGCCCATGAAAGGAAAAGTACGGAGTGCATGGAGCCTAGCCCCAGCCCCTTAGCTAAGCCTCCTTTCAGCCCATACTTGTATGTCCTGGCAAGAGCACTTGTATATGACTTCACTGCTTTTTCTTCTCCAACAAAAGCCTGGACTGTCCTCACATTTCCAATCACCTATAATATGGTTACTTGTCAGAAAAAATATCCACTTAAAATGTTTCAGAAACCATGCTCAAGTACATCCATATTAGAAGGTACAAACTGCAACGGATCTACAACCACCAACATAGTAACCAGGAAGTGTGGCACAAACCATAAGGATACCAAAACCTTTTTTCTCACTGTAAATGGAGTTTGTTCAGGCAAAGAAGAAGTATCAAAATGGGGTGCATACCAAAACATTAAGTCAAGGCCCCAAAATAGTTGCACTCTGCCATGCCACCAGGTATACGCAAGTTTGCTACAATGACTTGGACATCATAATCAACCAACTATGCAGTTTCAAAAGGTAAAGTTGTTAAATGATTGATACCAGTTTGATACCTTAATACCAAATTAAAGGCTTCTTCCCCCTTGTTTAAGTAAAGGCATTGCAGTTTTTCATTACTTTCGCGACAAGAATGATGTCCATAAGATTTCTTGCCTACCCTTCTGGCATAATGCAAGAAGAAAAAAAGCCTTCCTCCCATATTATTGGAGCTGAAAAGGACCACCAGTGCTCCAAGGATAACTGAATGCATTCCCACCAAAGATGTAAATCACAAGCACAAAATGGGACCAAAACAATTGCCCAGATCCTTAAACACTCTTTTTCTTTTCCTTTGTCAGCAATACTACAGCAGCTTAAATCTAGGAATTCTTGTCCATAGCAAATGCTTGTAACCCATCAGCTGTACTATTAGCGACTGGCAAAATTAAGTCATCAGAACCATTAAAATTGAAAAAAAAAAAAAGGTCATATTCTGCAGTGGGTGGCAACTGGCAATATTAGCAAAAATGCACCAGATATTTTGTCACATCAGTTCAAATTTGATTGTTCACCCGAGGACATCACATCATCATCGTTGCCTCACATGTGACCAATTGCAACCACTAGGATGACCGTAGAAGATGATGAAGCACAACTGCATTAGCATGGTATAGTATAGGCATCATGGGTATTAGAAAGTAGTATGATTAACACACACACACACACACAAAAAGTTCAACCATGAGGTTGTGGGTCTGACCTCAATTATGCAAATTTCAACCGTGAGGTTGTGGGTCTGACATCAAAGATGCATTTGCAAATTACTTGATAAAGAAATTTAACAAATTGAGAGAGGGAGTTGGAATCAAGACAAACAAAATAACCTCTTCGGCGATTTGACCAGCTTTGATGTAAGATTTGCGGACCCTGGCGATGAGTCCGGTGGCAACATAAGCGTAGATGCCGCCGGCGAGGGCGATGAAGGGCACAATTGAAAGGGTCACCAGGCTGATCTGCCAAACCCTCACGAATCCAATTATGAATCCTCCAAGGAACCTGCTCACATAGTGCAGCACCTTCCCTACCTGCCACCCACCCACCAATCATCAATCAATTATTAAACAAATAATTTGTTGTGTTGTTTATTTTCTTCAAAAATAATACCATCCAGACCATCGGTGAAATTGAATCTGAATATTAAGAATATTATGTAATAATATTTTTTAGTGTGGATGAAAAAATAAAAGATAAATAATAAGAGTATTGTGTAATGATTATTGAGAAAAACTCCATAGCACACTATATTTGAACTGTTGGATAGTATAGGATGAAAATATAAAAAATTATAGATTATGAATAGTGAGAATATTGTGTGATGAATATTTGATTGTGAATATAAATATGAAGATTTTTAGAATATGAATAATAAGAGATTCGGATCAGACTAATGTGAATTTTTTGTATGAAAAAATCATAGGGTCATTGGTTAACATTAATGTGAATTTTTTGTGTGAAAAAATCATAGGGTCATTGGTTAACATATAAGAGCATCGGCAATGGATGCTTTAAGACTGATTTTTAGTCATTTTTAAGTGGAAAAAAATATTTTTTTAATTGGTTTCGTAGTGTCATTATTTTGCTCAGTTTGTAAAATTAATAATGCACTTATACCATGTACAATGGTAGATAAAAGTTTAGATATTTTTCAAAGGTGAATTAATGAGAATATTATGTAATGATTATGCTGAGCGTGAATGAAAATTTGTTGAGTGTGGATGAAAATTAGAGCAGCAGCAATGATACATTCAATTTTTTCCTTTCACTATCCACCCTCTATTTTTTCACTCAAATAATTATTACATAACTTAATTCACCCACTACAAATCTCCAAATTTTCATATTCCTTTCAATCCTCCTCGAACAATCATTACACGTCTCTCACTATTTACAAATTCATATAAAAAAATCTCATCAACACTCAAAAAATCTCTATAAATCATTACACAATTCTCTCACTATTTTCACACTCTAACTCTCCAAAAATCCGATACCAATGTAGATATTCTTAAATAATTGAATAGGAAGAGTATTATATAATGATTTAAGAGAGAAACCTCAAAATAAAACTCAAAAAAGAGAGGTGTGGATTGAGGAGTGTGAAAATTTAGAAATTTTTAGTGTGTAAATAGTGATGTTTGATAGTTGTTATAGAGCTTAGGATAACAACCTTGCGGGTCCTCTATATCATTGTTTGTTTGACAAAATAAACTCAGAATTAACAATACCATGGTATTGTTAATGCTCTCCAAAGGAGGGATTGCTAATATCGGGTAGAATCAGGTATTAATAATCCTATCCTAAGCCCTTCATGTAAAAAGTCTAAACTACCCCTTATATTTTTTATGTAATTACAAAATAATCATCA
>JAOWBR010151167.1:0-13441 GCA_028571145.1 Dionaea muscipula
GGTCTGTGCGTGGAGGTTGCGGTGGTGGCACTCCAGACAGGCCTACGCCCAGGAGTTTTCACTGATGACCTGATCCTCCATCCACCCCGTAACTTTGGAGAATTGCTACAGAGGGCCCACAGCTACATGACTTTGGAGAACCAGAACGGAGCTCGGACTGCTCTTGACACTTCTTCCTCGCGCAATCCTAAGCGGAGGAACGAGACCAGACACGAGGGGCCAGACAGGCGCGGCCGTCAGGAGAAGAGATCCTCAGGGCAGGACTTTCGCCCCCGCAGATTTGATGGTCCCAAGAGGGACATCCCGCCATGGGTAGGGAACGAGGTTCGAACCTCCGTTCCTCAGAACCCCCAGCCTCCGAGACCTGTCACCCCTGTCCAGCCTCCGGGGCACAAGTCAAGCCTGCTCTGTGGTGTGATTACCACAAACGATTCAGCCATGGAACTGAGGAGTGCCGAGTCATGAAGAGCCGCCAGGACGTCGAGAATAAGACAGAGAACCAGCCACCACGATGACCCCCGGCGGACAACTGCAAGGCGCCCCCTAAGGGCAAGAGAGACAGAAGCAGGATCCCCAATCCGCCTAACAAGAGGCCTCGGATCGGCAACCAGGGCGGAGTTATCATCGACGTCATCCACGGTGGTAACTGCGGCGGAGACAGCAACCCTAGCAGGAAGAGATACGCTCGCGGTGAGCACGTTAACTCCGTCGCCAACACCTCCCAGGAGATTGTGGAACAGCCTGATGTGCCACTGGTATTCACCAAGGAGGACAAGGCCGAGGTGAAATACCCTCATGAAGATGCCATCTTGGTCACTACATTGATCAAGCATGTCCAGGTTCAGAAGATCCTGGTTGACAGTGGTAGCTCTGCCGACATCCTCTACTACGACACCTATAAGAGACTGATGAAGGCACTTAGTATCAGGATGGACCAGCTAGCTCCTATCTTGACTCCCCTCTCCGGATTCACCGGCCACTCCATCAGAGCCAAGGGAGAGATCACCCTTCCACTGACCGTTGGAGACACGGATGTTCGAACCATACTAGACGTGAAGTGGCTAGTCGTGGACGCACCTTCTACCTACAACTCCATCTTGGGCTGCCCCACTCAGGTCAAGATGAGAGCCGTCATTTCCCCTTACCATCTGATGCTGAAGTTTCCGGCAAGGGGAAAGGTTGGAAAGATGTTCGGGGACCAGGAGACTGCCAGGAAGTGTTATCTGGTCTCCCTCGACAGCAAGGCTAAAACTGGTGACAAGACTAACAGTGAGGATGAGGAGACTCCAGGAGGTATCCACTGTGTCGAGGGCCCACCCGAGGAGAGGGCTCAGCCAGTGGAGCCTCTAGAGGAGGTTTTCTTGATTGAAGGAGATGCAAGATCTATGGTACAGATCGGAACCCTGATGCAGCCAGACCTTCGACTGCAATTGATCGACTTTCTCCGACAGAACCGAGACGTTTTCGCCTTATCAACTGATGAGATGGTTGGAATCAGTCGTGACGTGATCGAGCACGCCCTGAGCACCAATCTAAACAAAAAACCCATCAAACAGAAACGCAGACAGCTTCGGGGCGAAAGGATTGACGCTGTGAGATAAGAGGTTCAGAAGTTGTTGGTTGCAGGGACCATCAGAGAGGTTTTCTACCCAGAGTGGCTCGCCAACCCAGTCCTTGTGAAGAAGCCTAACGGGAGCTGGAGAATATGCATTGACTTCACCGACCTGAACAACGCTTGTCCCAAAGACAGCTATCCACTCCAAGACATTGACACACTGGTTGATGCCACCTCTGGCCATAACATGCTCAACTTCATGGACGCCTTCTCTAGGTACCATCAGATCGGCATGAAAAAGAGTGATGAGGAGAAGACTACATTCATCACCCAGGATGGGAATTTCTGCTATAAGATGATGCCCTTTGGCTTGAAGAACTTCGTGGCTACCTATCAGAGGCTTGTAAACAAGATTTTTGCTCCCATTCTCAGGAAGACCGTCGAAGCATATGTCGACGACATGTTGGTAAAGAGCGTCACGGAGAATGAGCATGTGGCGGCTTTACAATCAGCATTCACCATCCTCCGGATGTACTCCATGAAACTCAACCCGAATAAATGCACCTTCGGAGTGACTTCCGGAAAGTTCCTTGGATTCATTGTGACAAGAAGGGGGATCGAGGCCAACCCAGAGAAAATTCGGGCGATCATCGACATGGTTCCCCCTCGGAATGTGAAAGAGATTCAGAAGCTGACCGGCAAGCTGGCAGCTTTGAGAAGATTTTTGAGTCGGTTCGCCGACAAGAGCGTCCCTTTCTTCAAAGTTTTGAGAGGCCAGAAGGAGTTTGAATGGACTCCCGAGTGTCAGAAAGCCTTTGATGATTTGAAGACTCACTTGGCCTCTCCACCTTTGCTCACCAAGCCGGTTCCAAACGAGACACTCTTCCTCTACCTTGCCATCTCCGACTTCGTCGTCAGCTCAGTGCTAGTGAGAGAAGACAACAAGGATCAGAAGCCTGTCTACTACTCCAGCAAGATGTTGTATGACGCGGAAGAGAGATCCCCCAAGGCAGATATGCTTGCCTTTGCTCTGATCACTGCCTCACGGCGCCTGAAGCTGTACTTCCTTGCTCACCCCATTGTTGTTCTCACCGATCAGCCTCTGAGATAGATTCTGCACCGACCAGAGACTTCAGGAAGAATCATCAAGTGGTCAGTTGAGTTGGGACAGTATCAGATTGACTACCAGCCCAGACCAGCGATCAAGGGAAAGGCCTTGGCTGATTTCCTCGTCGAGTGTGCAGAATTCGCAGCTCCACCAAGACCATCTCCTTGTTGGACCCTGCATATCGATGGATCTTCGAGAAGGAAGGGAGGTGGAGCATGATTGGTGCTGACCAGTCCTAATGGATCAAAAGTTGAGTACGCCATGAGATTTGACTTCACAATGACCAACAATGAGGCGGAGTACGAGGCACTGATCGTCGGACTGAAGATTGCCGCAGAGTTGGAAGTGAGAGTGCTACAGATCTTCAGTGACTCCCAGCTTGTTGTAAACTAGATAAATGGCACCAATGCTGCTGAGAAAGATGTCATGGTTAAGTACAAGAAGCTTGCTGAAGACCTGATCAAGAAGTTTGAGAAGGTTGAGATCACCCAGATTCTCAGATCGCAGAACGCCAAGGATGACGAGCTGTCAAAACTGACGTGGGCCCCATCATCAGAGCTCGGCCGAACGGTTTTCATGGAAAGACTTCGAAAGAGTAGTCTTGATGCCACTCCTGAAGTATTGGCTGTGGACCCAGAAGCCCCGACTTGGGTGACCCCGATCATTCATTATTTGATAGACGGGACTCTTCCATCGAACAATGATCAAGCCAAGAGCCTCAGAATCAGAGCCGCAAACTTCTGTCTCATCAACGGAGTTCTATACAGGTAGTTATACCAGCATCCCCTAGCTCGGTGCCTGACCGAGTAGGAAGCCCAGTACGTCATGGAAGAGTTCCACTCAGGCGCCTGTGGGAACCATCAGGGTGGGACCACCCTGACTCGGAAGACTAGACTGCAGGGTTACTTCTGGCAAAAGATGAAGGAAACAGCCGAGGACTTCGTCAAGAAGTGTGAGACTTGTCAGAAGTTCTCTCGGAAACTGCACCGCCCTGCTACTCCACGCACCCCCATCACTTCTGCTTGGCCGTTCACCATTTGGAGGATCGACATCCAGGGGCCATACCCCGCTGTACCCAATGGGAAGAAGTTCCTCGTCGTGGTGGTGGACTACTTCACCAAGTGGGTGGAAGCCGAACCAGTTGCACGCATCATGGGATCAGAGATTGAATCCTTCTTGTGGAAGAGCATCATCTGCCGCTTCGGTGTTCCTTGGGCAGTCATCACTGACAACGGCATACAGTTGGAAGATCAGAAGTTTGTGAGCTTTTGCAAGGAGTATGAGATTGAACACCGATATACCTCTGTTAATTACCCTCAGTGCAACGGACAAGTTGAAGTGACGAACCGGATGATTGTTGATGGACTGAAGACTCGAGTCGGCATGGCCAAGGGTGATTGGGTTTAGGAGCTTCCAAGCTTCCTTTGGGTTTACCGAACAACACCCTGGACTGCCACCGGAGAGACTCCCTTCAGCTTGGCTTTCGGGGTAGAATCTGTTGTTCCAGTTGAGATTAGCATGAATTCTTTCTGAGTTGATCACTTCTCAGAGGCAGATAATGACGCAGAACTCAGAGATTGCCTTGATGTCGTTGAGGAGAGAAGAGAGCAGGCAGCACTCAGACTGGCAGCCAATCAGTAGAGGGTTGCACACTTCCATAACTCCAGAGTCAGGAATCGAAGCTTCAGAGTGGGGGACTTGGTGCTGCGGGTTGCAAAGTTTGAAGGCAGAGACACTCCCACTGGCAAGCTAGCACACAATTGGGAAGGGTCATTCGAGCTTACCGAAGAGGTCCGACCAGGAACATACCGACTCAAGACTCTGGATGGAAGGGACATCTCCCGCACCTGGAATATCGTGCATCTCAGAAAATACTATCAGTAGCATATTATACTTTTGTAATGTTTGCTTTCCTTCCTTTTTAATTCCTATATGTAAATTCTCTCCAAATTTTTCATAAAATTGGGGCTGACTTGAGCGTCGGAGAGACTTCTCGAGGTTAAAAACCTTGGGACCCTGCTAACAAGTTTGCTGCGTAGAACAGGCCCCAAGACACACAGGAACGCACAGTCCGCTTATGACGATGCCCATACCGCATAGCCGGCCCATGCCTCCTCACTTTCCGCTGAAGTCCTCACTTCCGCAACACGAGGCTCTCGGTGATATTCTCTCACTCTTACTTTCTTTAGTCACAAGAGATAACAACATAGAGAACACAATGAGGTAGGAACTCTTCTACGCAGAGCAATGCCACTCGCAGTGAGTATTAAAGTCGGCTCTCGTCCGCATCTCTATCTCAGTGGTCTGTATGGGGGATTCAGAGCCTTCGGGTCGAGGAACTCCGCCACTGAGTCGGGTCTGCTCCGTAGGGATGTGTCTGGTCTTCCATCGAGTTCTGATAAAAAGTTCCCTCACCGAATCGACTCGCATTGAATGTAAATCTGCCCTGTGGCGTATTTCTATCTCAGTGGTCTGGATGGGGGACTTGGAGCCTTCGGGACGAGGAACTCCGTCACTGAGTCGGGTCTGTTCCACGAGAAAAACATTGTTATGTTCCGTTTAAAAGTTAAATACTCACGACCACCCACAGTGAATATAAGTCGGCCCCTTGGCGCATTTCCATCTCAGTGATCTGGATGGGGGACTCGGGGCCTTCGGGTCGACGAAATCTGCCACTAAGTCGGGCACGTCCATCTACCTGTTTAAAATGTCAAGTACAGGTTCCATATCATGCAAGGTCGAACCCATCCGCTCTGGACCGCATTGGTTTCACGACTCGAATCTTTACCTAATCACAGGACGTTGACAAAATATGGAACATTCTCTCAATTCGACCCTGTGCTATGACTTCCCTAGCCTTTTCCCCTTTTGGACAAATAACATTGTACAAGGAGTAGCGGCGGAGTGAGGGTTTCCTCTTGCAAGGCAAAGCTAACCGGACCCGTATCTTCCTCTATGGCATTCCACAGGAAAAGCGGATTCGTCTCGTACGGGTGTGAGTCGGCCTCCCGTATCCTGAAAATCTCACTAATAGTAACAGGGGGACCTGTAGTTCCATGCCAAGAGAACCCTGCTATAGTGAGTCGAGTTCGCTGAGCAAGGGAAAATTCCACCTCTGTCCGAACCATCCATAAAAAGACGATTGATATTTTCTCATTCTAAACATACATAAGTTCCCTGTTTCACCTGTGCGTGATTGTTTAACGTAATCGCAGGCATGTAAGACATCTCAACTCACCCGTGGCTTTACACGGTTCCCCACACCCGTTGTCATCAACGGTTCCCAGCACCCGTGGTATTCCACGGTCTCCATCCCTTTCTAAGCCGGGTCTACCCTGCCTCAGAGGACTTCTATCCCCGTGTAAGCCCGGTCCATCACGCCTCGGATGACTTTGCCCGTGGTTCGGGGACGCCCACCACGGAGGAGTTCCGAAGTATTTTCCGGGTCATTCCCGTGGAGTTCCGAAGGTTAGGAGTTCAATCGTCCATAGAGCCGTTCTTCCGGGTCCGTCCCGAGGAGTCGCGAAGGTTTGGAGTTCACAATCGGCCACAGAGCCGTATTTTCGGGTCCGTCACAAGGAGTTCCGAAAGTTCTGAGGATCATATTGCCAACAAATTGTTTAGTTGTATCACTCGGCTTCCTAGCAGACACACATCGGATCTAAAGCCATTTTTAGATGAATTTACTATACTTTCATCTTAAACGCATGTCTAACTTCTTTGAAAGTACAGGACCACAACATCTTGAAAAACGGGAGTGATTTTAGAAATACACGACTTCAGATAACTTTTCTCGTGGTTGGGGTCGCCCCACACGAAAGACTGTATGCCGGGTATTGCCCGCATGTTGGCGCAGGGATCAAAACCGCTCACGCCGTCAACTGGTCGACATTCAACTCCTAGAGTCCGCTAGGAGAACATACCTCAACTTGGACGGTAACTGAGTTCACACTTTTAGTTACCCTGCATTATTCGTTATGTTATAACGATTACCTATTATCTGTCACGTTATATTATCTTCTTAACTCCAAAGTTGAGATTTAAAGAAACAGATAATAAACATAACGCCGCAAGTGGAGAAAAGACGGAATTTTTAGATTCGGAAAGGAGATTACATCAAAAATCAAGACACATCAAGTGCCTGAATCTCCTAGGATCTATACAAGTTTTGCATGACATAGATAGAAAGAAGAAAGAAGCTAAAGCCGAATCAGCTGGCATCCTTCGGGTCGTCAATCGGGTCCACTGGCTCATCATGACTGAGGATCTCCACCCTTCCTTCATCCTTCAGTCCTGTCGCGTCCAATACTGGCTTCACAGTCTGTTCTTAAGAGGAAAAAGTGGTAGCATCGGCACGAGAGGCTCCGATCAGGTCATCCACCTCCAACAGGTCATCTCTCGCGGTAGACTCGGGCACAGAAGAGGGACCAGCTGCGGCTATCTCTTTCTCAGGCTCAATGAAAAACACGTTGCCAGCATCGTCTATACCCAAATCCGTATACTTTGGCATTCTGCCCCAGAGATCATCATGAGTCATGTCGGCTGGAAGCCTGGACCTCAGATACAGGAGATCCATATGGTATCCTTGTATCCTCACCCCCTGACAGGAGTCAGAGAGCCACTCCTTCCCAGCTGACGTCTCCTGCCATTCGTCGACCCAATCACTGAAATGGTCCTCCTTGATAGCCGCCAGGTTGACAACACCTCCTTTCAGCTTCTCCACCTCAAGCTCCTTGCGCACCCGCTCCATCTCTTGGCGCGCTTCTCCAGCTTCTCGCAGATAACGATCTCGATCCACCTTCATTAAATCATAGTCATGCCCCTTTAGCTCTAGATCTTTCTGAGCTCTTAACGCCTCCCCGCGGGCTACTATGGCATCCTCAGAAGCCTTGTCGGCTATGCCGTTATACTTGTCCACCTCACCCTTCAAAGCCTGCTGCTGGCCTTTCATCAGACCAATATCGCTGTTCAGATCAAAAATCCTGTCAGCAGCTTCATTTTGGGCCCGCAGGGATGCCTCCGCAGTGACAGCCAGCCGTGCGATCGAAGACCTCATGTCTCGATTAATCCAGTCCTTGGCATAGAAGCCATGGTCATTGATGTAGGGGTCGAGATCGCCCTTAGTCGCGGTAGCCACCGCCTGGATCGCCGCAAGTGCATTGTCCTCGCAGGTCATGATAGACCGCTCGGGATATGGAATGTTGTTCAGCACTGGCGCGGGGGAGGTGCACAGATAGTCAGGGGACTTGAAGTGGACAGAATGATAGGAGGGAGAGTAGTTGCTGGCATTGCGCTTCTTCGGAGGCCTTGATAGTAGGGTGGTTTGAGGACCCATCTCTCGCAGGAAGACCCTGGTGATGCCCGGATGCTCTCGCGCCGCGTACCCCTTTAGGTTGGAAGGGGTCTAAGCAGTGTCAGCCACTTGAGAAGGAGGAGAGTCGCCGCTGTTGCGCGGGCGCTTGTCAGATCGGGAGGGGTGTAGGACTTCTCCTTCTTCCAAATCCCCACATTCCCCAGGGATGGGAACAGCCGTAGGGATCCTCTTCTTCGGATTCTTCGGTGCCACATCTGCAATCACAAAAGAAACATCAGAGCAGTTCACGGAGCGAAAGAAGAGAAAAGACAAGAAAGATAGAAAGATCAGAACAAAAATAGTAACCAGAGGGCTCAGCCTCAACAGAGGCGTTTTCACCAGTCCCTTCAGGGTTCAGCAAGGATGGGACATCTAATCCTCTAACATCGACGTCCTATCTGACATCCAGATGGACCTCACCATATGCATCATCCTGGCGAAAAGAGAACGCCTCTGTATCAGAATCGCCAAAAGGGGAAGGAGAGCGGGGATTAGGATGCTGAGGTATAAGGTTATTTTTAGGGTTCAGGTCATCAAAAAGAGCATCGAGGGAGTCAGAGTTGGCAGGGGAGTGTTGGTTGGGATCATGCCGAGGGGTAACAGGGGGATTTCTCCTAATCAGCCTAGCGGCCTCCATGAGGTCAGGGTCAATCAAATCCGTCACATTCCAATCATCCCCCTTCGCCAGAAGCTACTTGATCTTAGCCCCCAAGGAGATCTCAGCGTCATAATGTGCAAGCCTCAAATTGGTCGTGGGTTTCTGCCACTCGGGGTTAAAATGAATGCCGGGACCGCTGACCCAACTTCAACGCTTGTAATAGTTCTCAACGTTGGACGTCAGGCCCACCAAAAAGACGCTCTTTTGTTTGGCAGAAAAAGAGTAAAACCCGCAGTCATCATCCTTCGGAGCTTTAACTATCTTAAGGTAGGAGAAAAACATGGTGGCATTAGGAGCCGTATCATAATAACGGCACAGCACCCCAAAGGCAGCCATAAGCGACCACGAGTTCGGGGTTAACTGTATAGGACTGATACCGTATGTAGAAAGAATGGTGTTATAGTATTCACACATAGGAAAGTGTAGTCCAAGGGACATGCTATCAGCATATACAGCCATCTCCCTATCCATCACATCATAAGGACGTTAGGAGGGAGAAGGAGCGCGAAAAACGTAGCTGAGGCAACGAAAACGTCCGGCATAATAACCGACCTCCGAGCACTGGATAATAGAAGAATGGTACGCCCCTTTAGCATAGGGGCGGGCCGAGGAGCTACTGGGTTGGCAAGATGGTACATCAACTTTGGTTTTGGAATGGGTTCAGCGTCTGACAACCTCGAAATGAAGAGCTGGTGGGGGCGGAGGAAGGATGGCGATAGGTTCAGGGAAAGGGATGCCTTCCGGGAGGTCCTCGGAGTGGTTTGGGTTAGAAGGAGCAAGATTAGACGACATTTCGGGTCAAAACGAAGGAAAAAGGAAAAAATAGACGAAGTTGACCTTGCTCGGGTACCCTGGTCGGGATGCCTTACTCGGGGTTATAGCTCGGGAGCCTTGTTCAGGCGTGCTCGGGGCTGGTTGCTCGGACGGAGCTCTGCCTCTGCAGGAAGGAGAATGAGAAATATGAAGGTGGGGCAGGGGAATTTATAGGCGAGGAGCCCCTACTTGCCCGGGATACCTTACCCGGGCTACCTTGCTCGGGTCAAGGCAGGAATTTGACCAGGACCCTTGACCGGGTCGTCTCGTGACGTTGACCGGGAACCCTTGACCGAGTTCAACCACGACCTTGCCCGGGTGACCTTGCCCGGGTCAACGCAGCTCCTTGCCCGGGTGAACTTGCCCGGGTCAACGCAACTCCGTGCCCGGGTAACCTTTCTCGGGTTCTCTCCTGGATCAACTTCCTAGTTAAGAAGATTTGACCCATCAGCACCACAACCGCAACGCTCCAAGAACACAGGCTCACCCTTGATTTGAACCACATCATGTCAGCAGTTTTTCTGGTACATAAGAGTTCGAGGAAGATATGCTTTTGTCAACCAGTCATCTTGCTCACTTCAGTGTGATCTCTTGAAACTTCACAGTCCGAATTGCATTCGCACTTTGATGTTGGGGGACTGATGATATACGGGAATTCATCCCTGATTTCGTGAACAAGAGGACTGAACGGTTCGACCAGGCTTTCTTCAGGTTTGAACCCTGCTCGGGTCACCTTGCCCAAATGACCCTGCCCGGATGCCTTACCCGGGTAGATGCATGACTCGACTCAGCACACTTTCCTCATTCAGCAGGACCATTTTGGACCACACGACCCTTCCCGGGGTGTCTTGCCCGGGTGCCTTGCTCGGGGCTCCTTGCTTGGGTCAAACAGAAGAAGTCAGCTACTTGTCCTACTTAGTCAATGGAGAAGTTCCGTACTCACGTACCCTGCCCGGGTACCTTGCTCGGGGTAGCCTTGCCCGGGAGCCCTGCCAGGGTACCTTGCCCGGGTAGGGTCTTTCTGGTAATTCTGCTACCCTCCCAACGCCTCTAAATATGGGTGCACCCCCCAAGATTTCAGGTATACATTCCCTTGCCCTCATTTATTGCCTTGAGCTTCCCTTCCCCCCTAGCTAGCTCGGAGCCATTGTCTGGACTCTTGCTCGGGATCCTTACCCAGGACACTTGTCCGGACTGCTTGCCCGGGATCCTCTCCCCAGGCTGTCCCAAGTTCTTGCCTGGGACCTTGCCCGGTGACCCTACCCGGGATACCTTGCCCGCGTGGTCTTGCCCGGGTGACCCTGCTCGGTTGCTCTTGCTAGGGGGCCTTCACCTTCTTATTTACCTGCTGACTTAAGCATCGGAGCGGTTTCCCCGAGCCAACACCTCGGGGTACCCTCTGACGAGTTTGTTCGTCCGTTTCAGGCCATTAGAAGTCATCAAGCACACTCCTCCCCCGAGCCGACCGGATCTGCTTCCAGCCGAACTTCCCTGATCCGGTTCTGTTCAGGACTTTAGTGATCACTCTAGAAGATTTTTCCCAGAGTATCAATTTCCATACATATTGTCATGACCTGGTGTGATAGGAAAATTGAGATGTATGATTGGTGTGCTTCCGTGTGAAGTATTTGAGCATGTGTTCATTCGGTATATATATGGCATGCTAGAACTGAATTGATATCAGGTATGTTTAGTTATTACATGATTTGTATGACTCGCATGACCTGGGTTGGGACTTGGGAATGGGATGTTTACCTTCGGGTTGTATTACCATTGTACCCTTCACCCTTACTCAGCCATTGTATGTTCGCTGACGGTGCTACGCCGATTTTATTTCAGGTTCATAGGATGGGATGTAGCTAGTTGCCGAGGAGGGACGACGTCGCGCCTCTTAGGACTTTTCTTTTGTTTTTGAGTCAGACTTTCGCTGTTATGTTTGATTTTATACAGTCATGTACTGTAGAGTTTTGATGCCCACGAGGCATTTGGGTTTATGTATCATATGTTTGTACGATGCTTGAGGTATCTATGTTTGCTTGTGATAGTTTTTATCATTGACTTGACTCATATGCTTCAATGACCCGTGGACCGGTTCCACGAGTTATCGTCGATTTCACCGCGACCGGGTTGAGGTGTTACATTTATGGTATCAGAGCCCTAAGTACATTTACCTAGGTTTGCTCTTGTCCTAAAGGTTTAGATGAGGCGTCGTCCCCGACATCCACGGTATGTGCTTTTATCTTTTCATAGACTAGCATAGCATGCATATTTATGTTAGTATACATTTTATTTGTCAGTACGGTTCATACGAGAACCAGCGTGGGTGTTTCGGACCCTTCTGAGAGTTTCCTATCGGGCTCGGGATTACCACCTCGACCGCCGATGGAGAAGCGCAAAGGCCCTATCGTAGCACCTGAGGGACTGTCACGAGAGGAATGGGATATGGTACAGGCGATGCGTGCACGAGAAGGGGCACATGAGGCTGAGCATGGGAGCGTTCGGAGACCTAATCCTGTTATTCCAGCACCTGTGATGGCACCACATGCACCGAGGTATGTGGAGGTGGCAGCACCACATAAGGAGAACCTACAGTGCAGGATATTTGAGATGTTCATAAGGATGGGGCGGTTGACACTGTGAAGGCTAGCAACTGGTTGCGGGCAGTTGAAAGGTTGCTGTGAAGCATATGTTGCCCAATGGATCGATCGGTACCATTGGCTTCTTACATGTTAAAGGATGATGCTGAGTATTTGTGGAGCAGTGTTGAAAGGAGATATCAATCACAGGATGATGTGATTACCTGGATGGATTTTATAGTCGAGTTTGAGGCTAAGTTTTTCTCTGAGTCTCTAAAGGCTGAGAAGAAATCTGAGTTGCTCGCCCTGAGGCAGGGTGGATTAAGTGTCGTTGAGTATGATGCAAAGATAACGGAGCTTGGCCGTTTTGCTCCTAAACTTGTAGCGATAGAGAAGGATAAAATGTTCTTTTTTTTTACAGGGTTTAGACCCTCATATGCAGACTCACAGGAGGGTTGTTGAGTACCCTACTCTAGCTGCTATGGTTGGAAGGGCCTCGAGTGTGGAGGCAGGACTTGTTCACAGAGGAGTGTAGGCCAGAAGAGGCCTAGCGATGTACCATTGCTAAATCAAGGATCTAAGGGCAGTGGACCGAAAAAGCAGCAGACAGCACAGACTGGTGGTCAATCTGGTTCCGGCACACCTTGTAGAGAATGTGGAAGATTTCGCTCATCGGGATACCATTGTAACGGTACTCCCTTGAAGTGCCACAACTGTGGTAATTTAGGGCGTAGTGTTGCTGTTTGTCATTCCAAAGGGAATCATGGGCAGAAGAATTTTCAAGGCTCAGTGTAGACACAAGGCCTGGGATAATTTCCAGCTTCTGGGTCTTCAGGACAGAAACCACCACCACAACAGCAACTGTAGTAGAGCGGACAGGGGAAGGGAAAGGTAGCTAGTTCTAGGGCACCAGTGGCTCTAGGGAGGGTTTTCACACTGACTCAGCAGGAGGCTGAGGCATCACCCTCCGTCGTGCGAGGTACACTCCTTATCTCATCTGTACCTGTACAAGTGTTGTTTGATTCTAGAGCTACTCATTCTTTTGCTTCCCCTAGTTTTCTCCATTCTTTACCTGTACCTATGGTTTGCATGAACAAGGGATTAGTTGTGACACTATGTATAGGTAGTTCTGTTGAGTTGACTCATGCTTGTCTTGCATGTGACGTAGAACTTTTGGGCACAATGATGCATGTGGATTTGATTTGCCTGGATATGCATGATTTTGATGTTATCCTAGGTATGGATTGGCTAGCTAGACACCAGGATAGGCTAGATTGTTTTGAGAAGAAGGTTTTATTTGCCATGCCTGATGGTATTGAGCTTGTTTTTTAGGAAAATAGAAGTAGTTCTTCGGTTAGAATGATTTCTGCACTTCATG
>JAOWBR010151178.1:0-13439 GCA_028571145.1 Dionaea muscipula
TATAGCTGATTCAAATAATAGATATTATTTGAATATGAGCTTTCCTGATTTTATCCCAAAGATATTCTGATTTGATGGGTATCAAATATTCTCCTGATCTTGAATATTTGATAGGTGATTATGTTTCTATATAATCACCTGCCCACTTCCTCATTAGAATACGTGAATTACATATTTAGTTGCACCACAAAATCAGAGAGAGAGCAGTCATCCTTCGCCTTTGTTCCGGCGAAGGTGGTTCTTGGATTGTGGGAATCCGTCCTAAACTTTAGTAGCCTAGGATTCCCGCGGTGAGAGACAGAAGATTTTTCGGACGTTCGTATTCACATCAAGTGGCGTGCGCGTGGTCTAGTCACGGTTCAAATTCATCCGACACGCTTCCGTATTATATTGGTCGAAAATCCAGATATTTCTATATTTATATTTTCGTCTAGATTTTCCAACACTTAGGTTTCTGAAAAAGTTCTCAAGGTTGTAGATTTTATGCAGAGGACTTCCTCAGCACAGAGAGGACGTTGTATTATTTCTCTGCCCAGATTTGATAAATCTCCCCACATACGGGGGATGTCCCTGAGGACGTCCTCTGACTGTGGTTTTCGGCATTTTGGTTTCCCCATGCGTTGATCCTCTAACGCATTGCATAATTAGTGGACACTATTGTGGGGATGTTTAGACATTAATAGCGCCTTGTAGCGTGATGTTGTCATGATTGTTAGATCCTTCCCTTTGATTGGCTCTTAGGTGGTGACGTGGGACGTAGTGGTGGTGTGGTCATTGTTGACTAACGTGCTTTCGTCATTTTACCAGGTGAGGGGTGTACACTGACCTTCTTTCCTTCACCTTCCGTATTCTATCCATTGATACTCCTTGATACCCTCATGTTGAGCACAGTTGGCATGTTCTGTGCACGTCGTTGTTGTCCACATGTTTAATATGACTCGTGATACATTGTAGTTATGGGTTCTCGTGTATGCATTCACTACAACAATACTGACATTTGGCAACAATTGGTAGCGATAAACATTATGATTCGTCGCCGTTGGGTATGTATTGACAACACAAAATATGATTATGTTGCCAAAAGTCTTACATTTGACGACGAACATGTTTGTGACGCCAAATATGAAGATTTGGTGACATAATATCTTATGTCACCAATAGTTGTAATATTTGGCGACACAAATTCACATTTGACGACATAATATATTATGTCGCCAATAACCGTAACATATGGCGACACAAATTCACATTTGGCAATGCAATATATTATGTCTCCAACAATGATGACGCAAATTTATATATCGTCAAAAGTATTTAAAAATGACGACACGATTTCTATCGTCAAAAGGATATTACTTGTATTATAAAATATCATATTGAGAATTGTATCTATTTTATATTTTATGTCACACAAAATAATTGTTATTTTTGAAAATTCAAAAATAAATTATTCATATATATATAAAAAAATATGCGATGAGTATTAAACCAATATTTATTTGACATGTATTGTTCATAATACTCCTTAATAAGGTGACATAAAAACACGATGAGATATTTACATTCACTAAAACTTATATATCATGTTTGTGGTGGGTAATTGTTTTGTCAAAATGGTTGGACTAGTTAACATGGTGCCTTTAATAACAATAAACTGATTTTGAGGAGTTGAAGAATGTGATTTAGGTTAGTTATATGGTGTAGTTGACGAATGTGATTTAGGTTAGTTATATGGTGCATGAATGACGTATGGGTTTATATCAATTTTCAAGTGTGCATTGGTGCAGCTTTGAGGTTTCATAGCAGGGAATATGTACATGAATACATACATAATAGTGATAAAGAAATAAAAACTTTATCACTACAACTTAGTGATAAAGTAAACTGTCACTACCACTCTCATAATACGAAAAATTTCAATCACTATAGACATAATAGTAATAAAAAATATTACAAAAACATTTAGCTGACATACATATATATATATATTATTAAAATCAATTATAATCCTCAAAATCCATCAAATAGGTGCTATTGAATATAGAAAATATTATTGAATATAGAAAATATTATCCTGGTTCTACATAAGAATAAAAAATGATTCACAAGTTTCGTTATATAAAAACTAACATTTATAACCCACATCAAAAGAACTACAAGATCCACAAATTTTCCTAAAAGAGACATAATATTCCAAAAGTTGGCCACATAAGTTAACTACTCTAAAACGAGCTTTGCATCGTCTTCTATGGCTTTAAGTACTGATTTCTCATTATTTAAGAGACTGAAAAAGTCCTTTCTGCAATACATTCAACAAACAAAATCAATTAAGCTCATTTAAACAAAAGAAAAACACTATCAAAAAAAGCAAAAACATATTTCAAGTATACTACATGAGGGAGAGGCATGTAAAATCAACAAAAGAGAGAAAAAAGGCCAACAACAAATATCCAATCCAATCCAAAAAAGGGAGACCACGACACAGTTTACCAGCTATCTTTACATAGCCAACAGAACACAAACAGTAACTATGGACCAATAGGAACTCAAACAGTAACTATGGATATTGTTATCTTTATATAGTATTAGTTTCCTACCGCATATGAACTACACTTTTCCATCAATAAACTTTGCCCAATATGCCAATCATCATGGCCAACCCGGCAAATAAACAAATATAGATAATCTAGCATAAGTTCGTGCAATTAAAACATATTTCAAATTCTTTGCTCACCAATTAGAAGTTCCACAAATGAGAGAAAATAGGGGGTAGAAACATGAGAAAAATGAAAGAGTTTTTCCCCATTTTGTATCATTTAAGCATGAATGGAAACGAATGATCTTTTGTGAAGATATTGAAGCCTTTCTCCAAGGGAAAGGCAGATAAGCTCTCATGAAGCTGAATTACATCTTTGGCTCAGAGATTGTTGAGTTAGTTCAGGTTACAAAGATTGTTATTAGTTCAGAAATGCATGTCATGTTCAATTGCATAGGCTTAAACACCTAGCAAGCATAATCAACCACGCACTTGGCAGCCTAGAAATAACCACCAAATTTAAAGGAGATGCCAGAATTAAGTTTTGATGAATAGTATAATCATGGAAGCTTTTGATGAATAGCAGAATCATGGAAGCTTCTTCTGTAGCCTCTACAAGATGCATCATGATAACAAGGTTCAAAGTGCATTAAGACCACTACATGAAGCCTAAAAGGATCAATGATAACAGAACATGAATAACAATTCTATTTTCAAGGTACTTGTAGCTCAAATGGTTTTACAACTATTCCTCTTAACAACAGGCTGATCAAACCCAAGCATGGAGGGCTAAACACTTAAACTCTAATGACAGCCCAACACAAATAATTAGATCAAATTTACCACGCATCAAGAATCAAATAAACTTAAAGGGAATCAGGTAATAACTTCTAATTCTATAAGAGTTTTGGCCGTCAAATTACCTTTGGAATGGTGACCTCATGCTTCTTATCACGGAAAACAACATCCCCTTTACTCAATAGGATCTGCAACAAGACAATTAGGTTAAAAGCACAGCAAGTGGCAATGGCATGATGGCATCACCATTCTCTTATGAATTGCAGTAAAACCTTCTAATTCAAGGTGCGAGCTTTAAATTTGTATGCTAGATCCATGTTTTCCTGCTTGGGAATAATTGAGCTTTAAAATAAGGAGACCTCTAGGCTCTAGCTTTATCGAATTCGCGAATTGTTGAAAGATGAAAACAATGGCAAACAACTAGTTCAGAAAAGAGTATCATCAACAAACAATGATAGACAATATAAACAACTTTTAAGGACCGGACTACCAGTATGTGTAGAACATTTTGTACACTGTATGGTAGTCATCTGTACCTGCAGTAACCAAATTATTAACTTCAAAAGCTTAAATAAGTATGTTAATATTTAGTATTTATTTGTTGGCAAGTGTGATTAATCAAAGATATCCGAATCACAACCTGTCTCGTAGTAAACTGAAGAAATGTAAAAGAAACTTGTAGAATTAGAAGTTATATGACCTACTTTGTCGGATGGTTGTTGAGCTCTTTCTGTGGTTCGCAAATGAAACACCTGAAACCATAATATATAGCCCTGCATGCTTCAACCAAATTTGCGTAGAAATCAAATAGCAAACAGACCTGCAAAGTAATCCAATCGCACTAATATGATACACAACATGAAACTGAGCAAGCCAAGAACCTCAACTAATACACAGACTAGTCAAATGAGGAATAGGTTTTCGAAAGCCCTTACCCGATCTCGATTCTTAGCCTTTCAAATGAGGAAGCCCTTACCCAAACTCGATTCTTAGCCACTCATGATGAATGAAGAACAACCGCACGAGAGGGAGAAGTGCACGGCGTCGTACGAATAGAGAAGATATTGGTCGTTGATTGCCCGGACGTCGCTGGCGCGCTGAGAAGACTCCGCTTATGTTGTCGTTGCTCATCGGCGCTGCTAGCCGCACGGGATCCGTGTCTAAGGTTTTAGCAATTGAAATCAGATCTGCCCCGCCACAGTCACAATCGGGGAAAGAGCTTCGACCCGCCGCCTCGTGTAACGCCGTCGTTGGTCTGTGTCACGCCGTCGTCGCCCTGTGTGATCACGCCGTCGTCGGAGCCCTATGATTGCTGGTCGACGCAGAGAGTGATGAAGAGGGAAGATGCGAGACAGAGAGTGTGGTGAGGGTTTGGTTTGGATGAGGGGGGTTGGATATAAAATACTTAATTTACAAAATATTTTGCGGAATTTTTGTGGGATTTGTAAAGGCGGGAGGATTCCACCGCCGGTAATGATGGAAAAAAAAAATTTAGGTTTGATCAAATATACAGTGATGGAGTATGTGTAACACTAATGTATTTTTAGTGTCAGATTATAAAAATTATGTCACTATTATTACAGTTTTTAATCAGGTATGTAGAGTATAAAAATTTTAGTGTCAAAATTTTAAATCCGACACAAAAACATATACAATAGTAACGAAAAATATATGTGACACTAACATTTCTGACACTAAAATTTATTTTTTTTATAGTGTGGCTACAACCGAGCTAATAGAGAGAGAGACCACGAGAAAGAGACAGCATAATCATCTTCACTTCACTAGATAAACATGTGTGATTCGTAAATAAGTTGTTGCTAGGATATAAATTTTCAATTGGCTAAGTTTTCTTTGTGCTCATGTGGTAATTGAGTTTGTATGTATTAAAGGATTTAGAGAGTCAGCGGTTTGAGGGTTAGTGTTTTAGGAGTTAAGGTTCTAGAGGGTTTGGATGGTTATGGGTTAGAGGGTTTGGATGGTTTGATTTTGAAGGGTTTGGAGGGTTAATGTTTTGGGATTTTGGGTTTTGGGGAGTTTTAAGGGTTTGAGAATTTTTTTTTGTTTTAAACTTTCAGAGTTTGTATGTATTATAAGGTTAGGGTTTTAGGAATTAGTGTTTTAGAGGGTTTGGAGGGTTAGGAATTGGAAGATTGGGAGGGTTTGGTAGATTTAAGGGTTTCAGATTTTTAGAATTTGTATGTATTGTGGCTTATATCTTAACTACAAACTATATATGTAATAAAATAATTCATTAATCATCGTCGAAAATTTTATTTAATACGTGCTAAGAGTTAAAGGTTTTGAATTTAATACGTGTTAAGAATTAATGTATAACTTTAAAATTTTAAACCTCGCAAAGACTTGTTTATAATAATTCTCATATTACAATTAATTATTTAAGTTATATGATAAACTACACGTTTATTTAGATTAAATTTATCAAAATAGGGTGAATAGTAAAATAAATATTATAAAAGTAGAAGAAATCAAAACTGGGCAAACAAATCAAACCCTACACATTTATAAAAGAAGATAAAAAAAAAATATAACACATGTATTAAAGCCTAACCTAATTCTATTAACCTAAAACTAAATCCAAATATCTCTCTCTCTCGATACACCAAAGGCGGAGGAACAGAACAGAGGAGCGACGGTGCACGGTGGTTGACTTCGACGGCGACGACGAGCGACTCCTGCAGAGGCGACGAGGCGCGGATCCCGGCGGCAACAGGCGAAGGACTCCAACGAGCGACGACTCAATCCGCGATGCGCAGTGACTTGTCGAACAACGACGATTTCATCTCGCAGCGGCGGCGAAGTTGGATTTGCAGCGGATCTCGCCGGGGTTGAATGGATCAGAGCCGGTAAACACCTATCTAACTTCCAATTCCTTCGACTTTGTTTAATATATGCTAAAGTTGCGATCTTTATCATGGGATTTTGTGATTTCGGGTTGTTTGGGTTGTTTTGGGCGAGGTTGCTTGGTCTTGTTACCTTGATTTCTTTTCACTATTGCTTGGTCTTGTTATCCTGATTTATTTTCATTATTGAGTGGTCTTGTTTTGGGCCAGGTTGCTTGGTTTAATATATGTTTTGTTGATTGGTCTTGTTATCCTGATTTCTTTTATTATGTTATTGTTCTTTAATTTCACTAAGTTATTCCACCCTGAACCAGGCTTTCTTTATAATACATAGTGTGGATGTGATGACAATTGGTTAGCTCTTGGATTTCATAGTTGATCCAACCATTACAGATGACGATGTAGATAGTTGGAAAAGGTTACATTGCTCTTCCTGCCATGTTGCGATAATAACGGTTACATTCACTTTTTCTTGGGTCAATGAAAGCTAGGTAATAGTTGTTTGACTTGAATTCTTTTTCAATGTGAAACAGGTGCATCAAAAATTTTTGGACAGAGTGGATGCTATATCTACCGTGGATGGAACAAATAGCAGATTCTGTCTTTGTCTGGGTATGCTTATCCACCATGATGATTAGATTAATATCTTTAATCTCCATTGAACATGAATGTTATTATCATATGTGTGTCTTTGACCAGCCTGAGGGATTTTCGTAATCAATGAGGCAACCTCCTTTATAATTTTTTGCTGACAAGTAGGTTCTTAAATGTTCCATATTCCCCACTCCTTCAATGTGCTAATTCACTAAAATGAGCAGAGAGGATGCATGTTTTATGTACTACTTTAGTTCTTCAATGATTCTTCATGTAGGATGTGGGAAGGTTTATAGGTGGATAGGTGGACATTTTATACATCAATCCATCTAGTATGTATACCTATGTAATTATGTGTGCAATTGTGTATGGAAACATGGGTCTATGCACTTAATGTCAATTGAGCAGAGTATAATATGTGAATTGAGCGCATGATTAACTTTGCAGTTATGTCGAAGTAGTTTACTTGTACTAGTAGAGATTTTTCACCAAGTACTCAAAATATTGATTTTGAGTATTTTTTATGTTAATTTGTTTTGGATTATGAACAATTTGAGCACAGGATCACCTACCTATTGCTTCCTTGTTGAGCCAATGATCTTTTGTTTGTTGTTTAACTTATGGTTTTGGTCTGCTATTTCTTTCATTTTTGTCATTTCTGTATTCTTGTCATCTCTTCTATATTGTTGTGTCATTTTGTTGTTTTTGCTATTTACATCATTTTTTATGATTTGCTGTTGCTATTGATGTAGGATGGGATTGTTGCTATTGCTATTGAGCAGTCACAACCTGATAACATAAATCCGCGATCGAAGGAACAAATAATCCGCAAGATATCTTATAGTACAAAATTTCAACCAGCACCAAATTCAGAGCGATCAAATGATATTGTGCATGCAGCATGACTACGAAGTGTGGAGTTGATCGAACAACTATTTCTGGATTAATTCCGAGTACTAAAAATGAGGAAAACATTTTCATAGGATTGTAAGATTAGATATTTTATTTTTCAGGTTGATGTGTCGAATTTTTAGGAAAGAATGAATTTTTGTTTATGTATTATATTTATATTTATATTATATGTTTCATCTATAAAATTTATTTATATATCCATTTATCTAGAATATATGGTCTATATTCTATTTATATATATTTTATTTAAATATATTCTATTTAGTATTCATATATTTCAATTATATTTTTTAAAATTACATATTTGGCGACATACTATCATATCAATGTATTTTATTTATATATTTTTTACTTTAAAATGACACTTTTAGCGACGAATAATTCTGTCGATAATCTATTTTGTTTATATATTTTTATTTTAAAATTATATCTTTGGCGACATAATATCATGTTGATAATGGTAAAAAAATTCACATGCAATACACTCTTGGCAACATAAATTTATGTAGCCGAAAGTACTTTTTTTTGCGACGAAAAGTACTTGCGTCGCTGAATATTATTGGTGACACCCCTACGGCGACATCTTGGCGACACAAAGTCTTCTGTCGCGGAAACTCTTTGGCGACATAAATAAGCCTTTGTCAATGAAAATATTGTGTTGCAAAAAGCCGAAATTGTTGTAGTGGTACGAACGAGAGTCATAATTTTCACGTGGTCGGCCTCTCCTTGATGGAGCCCTGCAGCCGCCAGTCGAAGCCGAATTCTCCTCTAGGTCGAATGAATCCCCCGTGTTGAGCGGCTGCCCCCCCCTTCGCGTGCGTTCTGCTCTTTTCTTTTTAATGCTGATGGGTTGCTTCTCAGTGGGCTGCAAGCTGCTACTGTCTTCATGGGCCGAATTAACGGGCTGCAATCATGCTGTATCAATTGCTGCTGATTAATGGAATTCTGCAGATTGGTGCATGGGCGCGTGAGATGCTTATTGGCTGCAAGCTCATTGATAATTGCTGATTGGGCTTCTTCAACTGCCATGGGCGGCTGGCTGAATGTTTGGGCTGATTTCATTTACATGTGGGCCGCTGCTGCTTCGCTGGGATAGGCATCATAATGGCTTCTACATGCTGCATCATGGGTTCTTCAAGCTGATGGTGAGCGGCTTCATGCAGTGCTTCTTCTTTTGCTAATGTGAGCTTGCCATTGGTGATTGGTTGCACATAAAATGAGGCTGCCAACATCACTAATAAAACGACGCAATTATTTTAAGCATCCGAGCCACACGATCCGCTTCATTAAGCTCCGAAAAGACTTGTAAAAATTCATGAAAAATTATAAATATAAAAACAAGTCTTTTAATATGTTTTAAGCGCGACGACATTTATTTCATTAAAACTAAAAACATAAATAAAGCTAAACTAAACTCATAATGAAAATGCTAACGGACTAACAAAACGAGCATAAATAAGTCATTTTCCATGACTTATCACACCCCCCAACCTAAAGTTTGCTAGTCCCTAGCAAATATGAACTAAAGAAAAACTTAAAACAAAATAGATAAACACCACTTTCGTAGGAAACACAATTGCACTTAGCCTGTGCAACAAGCCTTTTAAACCCCTAGGTATCCATAGTGGACGAGTAAAGTCTCGTGAGGGTTTACCAGTGCGATAACCACAAACACGACTCAACAAAGAATTAAAACTGACAATAAAAACAAATCACAGCTCACAGTTCCATTATCAAATATCAACGGGAAATGGATAGTCTATGAATAATTATGCACAGAATCAACCCAAGAACGTGTGTGTGTGCACCGAACATTATCCATCTTACCGCAGAACAATGATACACGGGACACAGGAAACATCCTAGAATGCAAGATTTTGACTCCCTTTCTCATTGGTCAAACAATTCATTTGATTGTTAACTAGAAAACACTGAAGGAAGTCAATGCAAAAATTAACGCTCAAAGGGAAAGGTTTCCTAGTACAATATTCAACATGCGTTGCACGAATGTTAGGGCATAACTATTGAGATCCTCAAGTCTTATCACATACCATCTAGCGTCAGAAATCAATGCACAAGGTCAAACATGGTTCAAGAGTAGGTATTCAATAGAAAGTGGGGATTGGACAGAATTGATATAAATATTCTAACTGCAGTCAAAAGAGTGCACCCAACCATCTATCCCATGCTTTTTCCAGCTCTACAACTCCTTTTTCCATTGTGAATTTTCCAATAGTTTTTTTTTTCAAATTTTGCCTCATTTCTTTTCAAAAACTTCCCACTTGAATTTTGCATGGGTTTTTTTTTTTTTTCGTGAGCAATTTTTTCATGACTAGTTTTTTTCTTTCCTTTTGTTTTTTTTTTTCACTGCTCTCTTTTTTTTTTCAAACCCATTTTTTCTTCTTTTCATTTTACTTTTTTTTTTTTTTTCATCCACACCTCCATCCAACACACCATTTGTCTAACAAGCATGAACAACGACATGAACAACGATATAATAGGAAAAACTATTTTCTCATGTCATGAGGTGGGAATTTATGATTAAGCAAAAGAAAATTTATGTGTTTGGCACAAAGTGGGTACTAGTGATAGTATGATAATGAAGAAAAATCGGCTTGGAGGCTCAAATTCACAAAAAAAATTGATATTCGTCATCCCCTGGATAAATCAACCTTTCTCACATTATCCAGTCCCATTATTATGCCCAATTCACAAATATAACGCATGCCTCACACTGTTTTCTAATTTATGTGGCACACTTCCTTTCCACTCAAAAGAAAAGAACTTGCATATCTAAGAAGTTCCTGTCACTCATGTACCACTCACCATCTTACCACTAAGCTCGGTGACTGCATAAAAATTTAGTGGGGTTAATTTCAGCACAATTACTATAGACATCGAAACTCAATAGATAAAAGATAAATAAAACAGGGAGCTTGTAAGACACCTTTTTTTGTGATTTTTGACATTTTTCAATTTTTTTTGTTTTTTTTTACACGGTAAACAGCAAACACTACCCCCCTCCCCAACCTGAATTGGACAGTGTCCCCAATGTCTCATAATCAAATAAAATTAAGAATTTGACAAAGGAAAAGGGAGAGATAGGATAGATAGCACCTGATGAGAGCCACATGATAGACATGACTTGACCTACAAAAGGTCAGCAGACACGACAAACAGAAATAAAATAGAACAAACGGGAGAAACAAAAAGAAATAAAAAAAATAAGAAAGCAAAACAAATATAACTATTTACAAGAGTGGGGTCGGGAAGAACAAACTATCCCGGATCGAACGACTGAAATTTTACCGCATCTTCCAGAAACACCTCCTTCGTGGCAGGTTGTGGAAGTTCAAAATCATAATATTATAGTTTGCCATATAAAGGGAGCAAACTACACAAAATACGCATATCCCACCAACCAGGAGAATCATAGAAACAACCTGGCATTTTATTTAAATCAGATTAACAAAAAATGATTGAATCAGCAGGCACATGCTCAAAAACATCCAGAATGTCAGTTGTGGTGTCGAAATTCTTAAACAACTTAAGTGCTTGGGGAAATGGAGCAGGAAATGGACACATATCGATCTCAATTTGTGAAGGGGTTGGAGGTTGTGATGCAGCTGAACCATCCTCCTTACTTTCTGTCTCACTCCTTGTAGTGGTCACAACACTTAGATTCTCAACCTCACCCTTCCCCTCATTATGACTTGGGTTAGATTGAGTTGGAGCAAGGAGTTGTCCTTGCTCTACAATGTTTAAGGCCGAAGTGACCTTTTCTTCCAACCGAGACATCTTTTCCTCCAACCTAGACATCTTTTCCTCTTGTTTTGCATTCTGTTCCATTTGATTTGTCATGAAAGCATCGAGGATGTCTTCTAGAGGAGAACTAATAGGTGGAACTTGAGGAGTGAGATTCAACGCATTCTCACTCTGATAACTCAAATTAGAATGGCTCCTAGTATTTGAGTTATAAAAATGAGAATCGTTGTTATCGTGTTGACGGCTATGATTTAAAATATAAACTTGTTCTTCCGGCACCTACAAAATAACTGGAAGCGAATTAGAATCCTTGGTATAATGACCAGGTTCACCACAGATATGACACACTACCCCCTGATTCATAGCATTTACCCAACCCTTAGTTCCTAGGACCTGAACTTCATTCGTTTAAAGGGCAGCTTTAGCATGTAAGTGGTCAACTTCTTGTGATGTTGAAACACTACCACTCGTTGTAAATGGAACACCCTTAGAACGGTCGATGAATTCAGCAGGGTCAGGTCCTATCCCTATATTAGATTTTTCAACAATTTCGTCCAAGTAGTTCATAGCTTCCTTTGGTTCTATGTTTAAAAATCCTCCCCCACTAGACAATTGTAGAAACTGTTTATCGCTAGGTGTGAGTCCTTCGTAAAAACAACTAACAAGTCTCCAATCCTCATAACATAGGGGAGGACAAAGACTAAATAAATCTCTGTACCGACCCCAGGCAAAAAAAGGGACTCGTTATCTTTTTGCGCAAAACTAGAAATCTTCCTTTTGAATGTTTGAACTTTATGAGGGAGGAAGAATTTCTTGCAGAACTCCCTAGTCAAAGATCCCCAATTACTAATTGATCTCGGCTTCAGAGTGGATAACCACCCCTTAGCTTTGTCTTTCAGTGAAAAGGGAGAGAATTTAAACCTAGCAATCTCTACTTGATCTCGGGGGTAGAAACTATTCAATACTTCTTCAAAATCTCTAACATGGGCATAAGGGTTATCATTACCAAATCCTTTAAATTCTCGTAACAT
Source organism: Dionaea muscipula (assembly GCA_028571145.1). Taxonomy (NCBI): domain Eukaryota; kingdom Viridiplantae; phylum Streptophyta; class Magnoliopsida; order Caryophyllales; family Droseraceae; genus Dionaea; species Dionaea muscipula. Next base: position 12,501 of record JAOWBR010151178.1, read on the forward strand.
GCACATGAATTCTTCAGAAAGTTCAACATGAAGCGCATTAGAGGGGAACAATATACATGAAAAATTAGGCACCTGAGTAAGGTGCATAAATTCGTATATTGTTCGTTTATCCTCATTTGTGTGGCTACTAATATAATCATTGATAACAGCCATTATGTGGTAAGCACAATTAGGAATTTATTCTACATAACTAAATACGACACTAAGTCGTAATTTATCATTTTCGTCAAAATTCCTAAACGCTCATGCAAACCAAAGATCATAATTTCTTCCATCATTGAATTTTATTTTTTTTTTAATTTTGTCTTTTATATTTTTTTGTGATTTTTTTAAGTGATAAAAATAAATAAAAATAAAGCAAATAAAAACAAAAATAAAATAAATAAAATAAAAATCCATACTGTGGAGCGAATTTACTGGTGGATATATACGCGAGATGTACGCTTCCTTCTTCAGCTTCCGCTCTCCCCGGCAACAGTGCCAAAAATTTGGTGTCGCCCAAATAATAACACAGTACCTCGCAGTACAGATAATAGAAGTTAAAAAGGTTGTCGAACCCAAGGGAGAGCTATATTTAGCGTGGGAAGAAATTATACAACTCGAAGTGCAATGAAAATAATTTTTTTTGAGGTTTTTGATTTTAACGGAAAAATTAAATAAATAATAAAAAATTGTTAAGTGGATAGAAGGGTGTTTAGATTAGGTTCGATTATGATTTGGTCGCTTCCCAAGTGACATTACAAGTAAATAATGCCTGCAGGAAATTAGTTATTTAATTCAGGTTTGTTCTAAAATAAAATCGCTGATCATCCTATGAGATCGGGAAGGGTACGGATGTGGTTGTTAGGCACGGTTGTGTCCGTGGGTCAAATAAAGCTTGTCAGGCAATATTGATCCTGATTCCCAAAGAGGGTGAATTAGCCAGCAGATTCAATTAGT
>JAOWBR010151189.1:0-13438 GCA_028571145.1 Dionaea muscipula
TAATAGCCTACGCAGATTCCTAATCGCAAATTAATTATTCGGTTCAATTAAATACTTGTGTCACTCAAGTAATTAATTTAGCCGCGCGTCACTACGGCAAGAATAAATTAAATCCGTGAAAAGAAATAATAACGCAGGTTCAGGTTAATGCTAAATCAAACCCTACGACAGGCAATTCATCAATCCTACGTCTAGATTTATAAATATAATTATTGGCTATCATAAAAATATAAACTTTAATAATCGAGCCTAAATTTCATGTACCAGACGATCGGATTCGGTTAAAACACGCCTCGCCGGTGTATCTATCACGTCGAGGATGAAAGGATGAATGCCGTCGACTGCCGCCGTGCTCCCAAGGTTGAGATTGCCTTCAGACTCCTTGATGTGCTGCTGCGTCGCCTTGGTTGAAGTTGAGGAGCCCGCCGCTGCTGTTGAGTCTTCGATTAATTGCCCTGGCCGCCTCCTCCGTTCGCTGCCCTCTAAGATTCAATTAAATACAGGCATCCATTCAGCGCATGGGCTTGGCTTGGCCGCCCATCCAATCTACTGCTGGAGTCCAATAATGCACTGGCCTCCTATTTTCAATTTGGTCCTCCTCTTTTTTTCAGCCGCCTACAGCAATTTGATATGGAAAGATGAAGCCCATATCACTTTAATATCAATATATATATTATATTCAACATTTGGTTCAATTACTTATTTTGATTCAAGTACTCAGCACGTGAACACTAATAACAAAAAAAAAACACCATTCAATTTCCATTCAATTTGTGAATTAATCAAGCAGCCATGCGTGACATTGGTCCAATTTCCGTGTATTTTAATATCTGTACTTAAATATAAAACACGGGTAAACTCGAATAATAAATAATAATAAATGCTAAATAATTGTAACATGTCAAACCGAGCATTTTTAATATTACGAGCACATAAAATAAAAATAATCATTAACGCCCCGACTCGTAGTCAACTTGTAAATTCATTAAATTAATACAAAAAAAATACGTAAACAGGTTCTGCGCACATTATATAAAATACGAATTAAAACTCATGCGCTTAGACCTTAAACGGAAATATTTTAGCATAAATTAGGAATGTGTTGAGCGCACTTTTATGCACTCATCAGCGGGCACACCACGTCAGCTTTTGGCAATATTCAGTAGTCGGCACCGAGCATCGTGCTCGGTAGCCTGGTCGGCAGCCTAGTCGGCAACCTCCCCTGACCCCTACAAATAGGGGTCACCTCCCAAGATCTAAGGTACGAACACTTTCCCACTTATTTTCCCTAGCCTTAATTCTGCTCTCTTGCCTGCTCGGCCATCTGCCTGCTCTGCAGCCTGGTCGGCGTAGTCCACAAGAGAGCCTTTTGCATCTCACACACTTGCTGGCTTAAGCACCAGAGCGGTCTCCTCGAGCTAACACCTCGGGATACCCTCTGACAAGTTTATTCATCCTTGTCAGGTCATCACAGTCGACCTTCTTCAAACACTCCTCCCCCGGTTCGACCGGACCGTTCTCTAAGCCGGACTCTTCAGATCCGGTCCCCGGGATTTTGGTGATTACTCTTGGAATTTTTCCGGGAGTATCATTTGGCGCCAAGGACCTTCCTCCCACCATTCTAACTTCAACAAATCCTCCACCTACCCTCGACCCCGAGGACCTCAACCCTGAGGATCCCCTTACTCCTGCTCTTGCTGCCCTTCTGGGCCAGCTCCCCCTGACCGTTCTGCCTGCTGTGGTGGACCCGATGATTGCTTGCCCTGATGACGTTGGAGAATCCTATCATCCCCAGCGTGCCCAGACACAAACAAACCCTGTCATGTGGAAGGGGGTGACCAAAATGATGAGCACGATGATGGACCGCTTCTGGAGAGAGGTCCAGACCTGAGTGCCCCAACAGACTCCTCCCTTGGCCACCGTTGAGGAGCGAGCTCCAGTTGTCCCTGAGCGCCGCCCCCCAACTAGGGAGGAGAGAGGCAAGTTTGTGCAGATTGGATCTGCTCTCAACCAGTCTCCAACTGAGGTACAACACATTACCCCTCAACCGAGGCAGACCAGCAGCTTGCGCCCTCAGCCAGAGCACCACTCCATCCCGACGGAGGACAACGATGATGAGGTCGCGGAGTCGACCTACACCGCCATGGAAGCCTAAGCTCAGCAACAGGCTGCCCTTGCTGCACAGCGTCCTGTGTTAGGACCCTTCACTCGGGACGTACATGACCTTCCTTCTCCCCCGGGCCTCAAACTGCCCCTGTTCGAGCAGTATGATGGTTCCATCGACCCGGAGGACCAAGTTAACAGCTTTGAAATCAGGATGCAGCTGTATAACGTGGATGATGCCATCATGTGTAGGGCATTCCCTTCCACCTTAAAGGGTGCTGCCAAGCAGTGGTACGCCTCCCTTGCCTCGCGATCCATCTCGCGGTTCTCCCAGCTGAGAGAGGCCTTCATTGGCCAGTTCGTCAGCTCTTGCGCCTTCACTCGGGCCGCTCCCTGCCTGTTTGCCATCAAACAGCGGTCCGACAAGTCGTTGAGGGACTTCATGGCTCATTTCAATAAGGCATTCAACCAGATCCCCGGACTTAGTGGGAATGTTGCGGTGGAGGCTCTCCAGACCGGCCTACACTCTGGATCTTTTATGGATGACCTGATCCTTCATCCACCCCGTGACTTTGGAGAGTTGCTGCAGAGAGCCCACAGGTACATGACTTTAGAGGAACAAAACCGAGTTTGGGCTACTCTTGACTCCACATCCTCTCGCAACTCTAAGCGGAGGAATGAGAACAGACACGGCGGACTAGGGAGACATGGTTGTTCGGAGAAAAGATCCTCTAGGCCGGATTTCTGGCCACGAAGGTTTGATGCTCCAAGGAGAGACTTTCGACCACGGGTAGGGAACAAGGTCTGAACCTTCATTCCCCAGAACCCTCAGCCTGTCAGAGCGGTGGCACCCGTTCCGACACTGCCTGCATTAGGGCCACATATAAGGCCGGTACAATGGTGTGATTTCTACAAAGCTTTCGGTCACGAGACCGAAGAATGCCGAGTTCTGAAGAGCCGTAGGGACGCCAAGAACAAAACAGAAGGTTAGCAGACACGGCGACCTCCCGCTGACAACTATAAGGCACCCCCTCCGACCAAGAGAGACCGAAGCAAGAGCCCCGATCCACCTAGCAAGAGACCTCGGATCGGATCAAGCGGAGGATTCTTTATCAACATCATTCATGGCGGTGGCTCCAGTGGAGGGGACAACAATCGGAGCCGAAAAAGGTACGCTCGCGGTGAGCATGTTGATTCTATCGTTAGCTCCTCCCGAGAGATTCCCGATCTAATAGACGTACCCTTAGTTTTCACCAAGGAGGACGAGGCTGAGGTAAAGTGTTATACCCCATGTTTTTATGATTGTTTTATATTGATTTATGGATATTTATATTTGATTATGAATGTTGGAGATTTTTCATTTTTCGGTGAATAGTATTTTACATCAATAGTACCCTTAGGTTTTACGTAGCCATTTTGCTACTTTTTGCATCGCATGTCGTACGGCCGTTCTGAACATACCGGCACGACCGGGATGATGAGATGTGACCAACGAGTACCATATTGATGTGTGTGGATTTCACCGATTTTTTCGGATTTGACGGTTTATCATGTGACGATTTTCGGGATTTTGAATTTAGGTTCGTTATGACCGTGATTTAATGTCGTGATTTTTGCTGATGAGTTTAAGGCGTTTAGAATTAGTGTGCACGCAGGATTTGAGGATTAGAGGATAGCCACTCTTGTGGACTTTTTGTGTTTAGCATTTAATGAGGAGGGGGGAGCAGTGTTCAAGTGGACTTGTGTGTTGTTGGTATGTGGTTGGAGGGGGCTTTGGCAGCCCATTTCTTCTACCTCCTTGCCGTGAGAGCCAAAGGGAACAAGAGGAAGAAGAGAAGAAGAATAGAATAGAAGGAAGAAGAAGGAAAGAGGGAGATTCAAGAGTTCTACCATTTTCTCCTTAAGATTTGATCTTGATTTTGGGTTGGAGCTAGCTTGGAGGTCATCTTGGCAGACTCTAGGGGATTGGGAGATCTTCACATTTGCTTGTTTTAAGATAATATGTTGGTTAACTCATGGTTTTCTTTGGTTTGTTTCATGGTTTTCCTTTAGTTCATGAGCTAGGATGGATTTTTCATGAAGTCACCTTGAGTTTGGCATGTTGGTGTTGGTGAAGGCTTGGATATGCTTTGACATGTCATTTGACACTTGTTTGGAGTCTTGATGTTGAGTTTAGTTGAGGCATTCATGAGATTCATGAGTTTTGTTTGATTTTGAGTTATTGTAGGTTGTTTTGGATTTTTGAGGAGGATGATTTGTGTTTGCCATGATTTGGATGTTTCTTGATGGCTTTGTTAGGCTTAGTAGTTGTTTTGGGACTTGTTGGGATCTTTGGAATCAAGTTGGTTGGGTTTTGGGTTAAGTTTTCGGTTTTCTGAATTTTCTGTAGAATGCAGATTTTTGTATGGTGGACGTCCTGGCGAACGTCCACGAGGACGTCCACCACGAAGTCCACCATACAATTCTGGATTTTTCAAAAAACATCATAGGCATCGTTGGACATCCTCGAGGACGTCTGCCGCTGTCCGTTTTGACCCCTTAGGATGTTTTACGTTCTCCGACTCTAGGGATTGGTCCGAGAAGGGTCGGGATCGACCCTAGACCCGTGTTTGGGAATCATTGAGAGATAGAGTGAGATGACTAAGGTTGTTTACGGCATTGCTTGTTTGTTTAGGCCGATGATAGCATTTTGTGACTTTGTCCACGATTTTGTATTAGGGATCGTTGTTGAGCGACTTATGCTTGGTTGAACGGATCGCTCGTTGAGGTTTGATCATTCGTTGTTTAGGTGAGTTGATGTACGGACATTGGTACATGAATGGTTGGTATTTCTCATTGTTTTCCTATTCTTTATATACAGATTGGTTTTGTTGGAAAACCATTTACATTGAAATATTGATTTCCATCGATTTGTATTAGGGCTTGTATGCCCATTGTGTTTTGGACATGGGATATGGATTTGGATTTCAAGCCCTTGGATTTCTTCCCTATGTGGAAGTTGAGGCCACCTTCGGGTGTCACAACGTCCTGAGGTTCTTCCGCTTGCGACGGGGGAACCAGTTCGGAACCTCATGATGTTACATGTTCGCGGTGATGCCATACCGGGATGTACGTTATTTAGGTGTTGTTGGGGTACCCTGGGTTGATGTGAACATTAGTATATGGCATTTTGTTTTAGATATCCATTATTGCCATGGTCCGTAGAATTGTTTTAGAGAACTATTAGATTCGAACGATGCATGATTTGAGTACGCATGAATTGCATGTTCTATTCATTTACCTTATGCCATATTTCATGTCACCAGCTATCGCTAGCTGACGGATTTTACCCCTGTCTGTTTTGACAGGTCTTGATCAGTGATTTGGTAGACGGATGCGGCGGGGAGCGGTGACGCCACATAAGATTTATATTATTGTTGTTCTCCGCTGCATGTTTATGACTTTGGAATACTCTGATTTTGTATTTTGTATGACGTTCACTTTGGATTTATGGTTCTCCATTGTGGGATTTAGTAGACTAGATTTATGTATGTCATGATTGATCGCTTTTATGCATGATGGTGGTTTATCTTCATTTTAGTATGACCTATTTTAATATCTTGCATGTTTTTCCTTCGGCTTTAATGACTCGTGAGTCTCCTCACAAGTTATCGCCAGTAACACCCGGTTTAGGGGGTTATAACCGCCATCCAGGCCACAACATCATCAACTGCAGAGCACTTAAGAAGTTCTCAGAGGGTAGCAAATCCTCCTCCTCAAAACGAAAGGCCTCCAGCAGGAGCACAAGCCTGGAGCCTAGGCAGGCTTAGTACACAGCTGTTTTATATGCTTTCTTCTTGTACTTCTTCTTTCCTGCTTTTGTCTGCATTTGTATCTATAAACCTTGACTAACTTGAGCGTCGGAGTGGTACCCCTCGAGGGGCCCTTTGACAGGTTTTCTACATCGTACAGATTATCACTGATTTTATCATGCCGCTTCAAAGCATCGATGTCACATCAGCAATCTACCGCCTTGGAAGGCGTGCTTGCCATCTACTCATCCTTTGGGCTGCTTCTTGGCTTTCGAGCCAAGGATGTATTTCCAACTTCTCTAAGCTGCTTCTTGGATTTTGAGCCAAGGATGTATTTCCAGCTTCTCTAAGATGCTTCTTGGCTTTCGAGCTAAGGATGTATTTCCAGATTCTCTAAGCTCTTCTTGGCTTTCGAGCCAATGATGTATTTCCAGCTTCTCTAAGCTGCTTCTTGGCTTTCGAGCCAAGGATGTATTTTCAGCTTGTCTAAGCTGCTTCTTGGCTTTCGAGCCAATGATGTATTTCTAGCCTTTGAGCTGCTTCTTGGCTTTCGAGCCAAGGATGTATTTACAGCTTCTCTAAGCTGCTTCTTGGCTTTCGAGCCAAGGATGTATTTCCAGCTTCTCTAAGCTGCTTCTTGGCTTTCGAGCCAAGGATATATTTCCAACTTCTCTAAGCTGCTTCTTGGCTTTCGAGCCAAGGATGTATTTCCAGGTTCTCTAAGCTGCTTCTTGGCTTCCTAGCCAAGGATGTATTTCCAGCCTTTGGGCTGCTTCTTGGCTTTCGAGCCAAGGGTGTATTTCCATCTTCTCTAAGCTGCTTCTTGGCTTTCGAGCCTAGGATGTATTTTCAGCTTCTCTAAGCTGCTTCTTGGCTTTCGAGCCAAGGATGTATTTCCAACTTCTCTAAGTTGCTTCTTGGCTTTCGAGCCAAGGATGTATTTCCAGTTTCTCTAAGCTGCTTCTTGGTTTCCTAGCTAAGGATGTATTTCCAGCCTTTGGGCTGCTTCTTGGCTTTCTAGCCAAGGATGTATTTCCAGCTTCTCTAAGGTGCTTCTTGGCTTTCGAGCCAAGGATGTATTTCCAGCTTCTCTAAGCTGCTTCTTGGCTTTCTAGCCAAGGATGTATGTCCAACCCTTGGGCTGCTTCTTGGCTCTCAAGCCAAGGATGTATTTTCAGCCTTTGGGCTGCTTCTTGGCTCTCAAGCCAAGGATATATGTCCAGCCTTTGGGCTGCTTCATGGCTCTTAAGCCAAGGATGTATGTCCAGCCTTTGGGATGCTTCTTGGCTCCCAAGCTAAGGATGAATGTCCAGCCTTTGGGCTGCTTCTTGGCGCTTCTTGGCTCTTAAGCCAAGGATGTATGTCCAGCCTTTGAGCTGCTTCTTGGCTCCGAAGCCAAGGATGTATGTCCAGCCTTTGGGCTGTTTCTTGGCTCCCAAGCCAAGGATGTACGTCCAGCTTTTGGGCTGCTTCTTGGCTCCCAAGCCAAGGATGTATGTCGAGCCTTTGGGCTGTGTCTTGGCTCTCAAGCCAATGATGTATTTCTAGCCTTTGGGCTTCCTCTTGGCTCTCAAGCAAAGGATGTATTTCTGGCCTCCGGGCTGCGTTCTAACTTCCAAGCTGAAACTGTATTCCGCTTTTCGAACTGTCACTGACGTAGAAGTCGCGCTCTCCATCTGCTAAGCCTCCGGCTTCATAGCCGCGCTCTCTCGGTTCCTTCGCCGTCGTCGTCGACTCCTCAGTCGTCGCTTGCGGTTCCTCACCGTCACCGTCGCCTCCTCAGTCGTCGCCTACGACTCCTCTGCCGTCCGTCGCCTACGACTCCTCCGCCGTCCATCGCCTGCAGCTCCTCCGTCGTCCGTCGCCTGCGGCTCCTCCGCCGTCCGTCGCCTACGACTTCTCAGTTGTCGCCTACGGCTCCTTCGCAGTCACTGTCGCCTCCTCAGTCGTCGTCGCCAGCTTCTCAGACATTTGACTCAAACTTTTATCCACATAGACCAGCTGAGCCTGACTCGATTTCAAAGCTTATAGTCCGCACTTTATTACACTATAAACTTGGGGGACTGATGATATATGGGGAAATTTCCCCTATACACATGGATAAAAGGACAAGGGATACAGGAGACGCATCCGGACTCGCCGACGCTCGGATCGGGACTAGACGGATCCAGTAGGCTCACCTCGGGCGATCAGCTTGGGACCTGCCCTTGACATTTTCGGGCCAGCCCGGGTGATCAGCCCGGCTGATTAGCCCCCTCCGCTGCTCCGCGCAGCCTTCCGCTGCTCCGCGCAATCCTTCGCCGCTCTGGACAGCCCTCTACTACTCCGCATAGCCCTTCGCTGCTCCTTACGGTCTTCCACCGCTCCGTATGGCCCTCCGCCGCTCCGTACAGCCCTCCCGGGTTAGCCCGGTCATTCTCGGGACAGGCACCCCGAACTGTATGAGAAGATTCTCTGCCTCGCCAAGAGAGCACAGCCACCGACCGTTCGTCAATCGGAGCTCCATTCATGGGCTCCCGGAAGATCCCGGTAGCATAACCGTAAATATGCAACTTCCTCCCCTATAAATAGGGGCTCACCCCCTGGTATTTTCTAATCTCTTTTTTCTGACTTATGACGTTAAGCTTGATCCCGTATCTTGCTTTCACCTGTTGACTTAGGCATCGGAGCGATCGTCCCGGGCTCACACCTCGGGCTTCCCTCTGACGTGGTTTGCTCATCTTTCCAGGTCCAAGAGTTGATTTCTTCATTCTTGAAGCCGATCCAGACTTGGTTTAACTTGTTGAACAACATTGGCTTAGCTCGTTGAACCGGTTTAACTTGGCCCAACCGACCGGAGGCGGTTCTCGAGCCGGTGGTGTTTCGCTTGGCTCATTTTCAGGCGATAACATTGCTATTTAGCCTAGCTGCATCTCCAGATTGTTGATAGTTGCGTCTTGATTCTACATTCTTGTATTACAGGACGTTATGAATTGTGCTAGCATATCCTCAGTTGATGGTCTTGCCTAGGGTAGAGGTGCTTGCTGTTGTTGTTGTGGCGGCGGTTGCTGTGCATACTACCGCTGTTGGTACTGCTGTGGCGGAGCGTATTGCTGTTGTTATGGTGGCGGCTGGTATGCTCTTTGTTGTTGTGAATATTGAGGTTGTTAAATTTGTTGGGGTCTCACTTGCCCTTGAGGTCGGGATCCTTGTGCATACTAGCGAGGCTGTGGCGTCGGCTGCTGTGGCGGCGGCGCCTGCTGTTGTGCGTTCTCATAGTTTGTGCCTCGCCATGAAAGAAGTTGGTTCCCTCTCCATAAGATTTACTGCTGCAGCAGCTGCCCATTTTACCCTATATAACTCACGAGCTCTTCAGTGGGCTCGGTTAGCGCATACTCCAAATATTGGGGCTCAGCGAAGAGGAGCTCAGCTTGACTGCTACTGCTGTCGCCATGGATCGGGCAAGGCCTCATTGGGATTGTAGCTATTTCCAGAGATGATAACCTGGTGTTTAGAGTTTATAGCTGCGTAGTGAGAGTAGCAAGGGACTCGTTATCAATTAAGGGTTGAGTAGGCTCTACACTAGCCACTGACGCCGCCCTCCTAGAAGTAGATGTTACGGCCCTCTCAGATTCATTCTGGTAACTATTCGTTGCCATGTCCTCCAAGATGGACCATGCATCGTTCTGATTTTTCCTTATGAAGGACCCTCCCGCCGCAGCGTCAATCATTGCTCTATAGGTACCTTTTAGCCCCTGATAGAACGTATGAAGATGTTTCCATACGGGCATGTCCTAATGAGGGCAGGCTCGTAGAGCCTCCTTGAATCGTTCCCAAGCTTCATAAAGAGACTCAGAATCATCCTGCACAAAGTTTGTGATTGCTTTGCGTAGCATGGATGTTCTGAGGGGAGAGAAATATTTTTTTAAAAATTTTCCCGCTAAGTCATTGTTGAGACGCAGAAAATGCACTCAACGCATTCCTAATATATGCTAAAATGCATCTCTTTAGTTCTTATGCACATAGGCTTTGAATTATATTTTATGTAATATGTGCAAGCCTGTATTATGAGTTTTACGCGTTAATTTCTGTGTTTTGCAGGTGGACCACGAGTCGGGGCATTAATGGACCAAAATCCTACGTAAATCACGAACCCACATGGACCCGGAATCTTCTCATCACATCTAGACATAAAAAACACGCGGCCCAGCAGAATAATTGGCAACACGGCCGTGTCACTTTAGTGACACGCCTGTGTCGAGTCTAGATGCTGCATCTATTAATTTGAGTGATCTGTAGATTGACGAGTCTCTCTCTGATTTTTTTTTCGAACCCTAGCGACGACAGCAGTTGTTAGGAGGTCCTAGCAGGTGATTGACACCTCGGAGGCAAGGCGGAGATGGCTACGATCATCCACAAGCACCCGACGGGATCAATATATCGGTGGGACGTGCAGAAGCAAGATCCAATTCATCATTTCTAGTATTTTTGATTGATTTCATATTGATCTTTGTTCCAATTGTTAGATTTCGAATGTTGATGATTGGATGCGATGATTGTATAGTCGTAGGGTCTCTAATTCAATGTAAAAATTCAACCTTTTAGATTACTACTTTTCGTTGGATTTGGTTGCTCCTGTTGATTTGACAGTCGACTAGATTAATCCGTTTAGGTTGAAACTAAATTGGATTCGTGCCGAACACTTAACTCGTTTAATCTATGCGCAACTTAGTGCTAAGTGCGCACATCCCCGAGGGAGAATAGCCAGACACAGACGTGACACACCTGTCACGACCATGGTCTTCATCAGGTGTCATGATCGTGAATGTATAGACACGTCCGTGACCAGCTCCGCCTGCATCGCTGCTTGCTGTCTTTGGCTTGGGTCGAGTCGTCGCCTCGTGCGACGACATTTATATTTAATTTTATTGCATTTAATTTATTATTTTAGACCAATCGAAACCTCATTCGATATATACCTGCTAGGAGTAACAATTAATTCAACTTGCGAGATTTTCAAACGTCCCTGAGGTACGATAGTCGTCTCGCCCCTAGCGTCTAGTCGGTAAGTCGTTTAAATTTATAAATATTAAATATAGCGCGCCCGACGACACGTGCTATCATTTTGGCGCCGTTGTCGGGGACGATAGCTAAGATTTTTTGTGTTGAACTTAATTTTGTTTCCAGCTATATTTACTTGTGTCTTTAATTTTTATTTTTATTCTGCCTGTTTTGTTCCTACTTTCTGCATCCTGCTTAGTGTTTATTTTTAGTCCTACTGCTCTAGTTGATTTTTTACCTTGCATGTTTGGACGTAGATCCTCACGACTTAGGCTTGTTAGACTCAATAATAATTTAGAAAGGCGTAAGATTAGACACACAACCCCACGAACCGACATGGAGGACCCACCACCACAAAACGTGAGCAATCAAAACGGTCCTGTCTATGATGTTTGGCGATGCCACAGAACAACACAGACCGTGGCGACCGTTTTGCTCTTCACCGTGGCGACAAGTTTACCTGTGGCGCCAGGGTCACAGTTATACCTGTGGCGTTAGTTCTGCATATCTCAAGATTTAGAGAAGTGTGGCAAGTGCTGTCATTTCCATGATGCTTCTCATGTTGTGCTTGGTCTGTGGACCAAATTTGGGGGTTTGATGATTCGTGGTTTATGAGTTAGAGGAGGCCGTCGCCGTGGAGTCGGAAGCCTTTTGTGACCGTGGCGACGACTGACCTTATCTGCTAAGATTGAGTTTGTTTCCTGACATCTCCTATATGGGGGTGATCCTTATGATGTATGGACTCCATTTGTGATCTTGGAAATCTTTGTTGAAGCTTGGTTTATTCTGGAGATGAAGGCGTCGCCACTAATATTTGCTGTCCTCGTCGCCAGTCCAAGTCAACGCCACGGATCTCGTCGCCCCGCCTTAGGACCTTGCTGCCTCAGTTTGTTTTGTCTAGATTCATTGTATCTAGGTTGTTTAGGCAAGTCCTTTGTTTTAGGCTAGAATCTCGGGAAGATTATTCTTTCCAGATTTTGTTTAGATTTGTTTCCACTGGTATAAATTCCAGTGTTTGGTGCTCCTCGTGTGAGAGAGCAAAGTAGAGCAAATTATAGCACGCATATAGTTTTTCTGATCAGCGTGTATTTGTTTCTCAATTCCCTTTTATTTGTATAAAACACTCATTGATTCTTTTGTTTCGCATTTTGTACGTGACTCAAGTTGTGACTTTGATCTTCATGATTTCCTTGAGTTCGTGTTTTGATCAACCTGCCCATGCACAGGTTGTAATAGGCCTTTCCTGTACCTAGGCGGCACGACCTTGCTTCGTGGTTTTGGGAGACACAGGTTTGCTGGGCATGGGCACGGCCGTGCTTATTGTCGACTCTTTTCCGATGTTTTGTTTATTTAAAGGGCCCGACTTAGGTTATTTGAGATATGGCACTTGTTCTGAGCGACTCCTACCTGCTAAAACCCTAAAAAAGATCCAGGAAGAGGGTTTTTGGTGTCGAAAGCATCCAGAGACACAGATTCAGATCCGAGAGAGCATTGGAGGTTGATTGGTATGAGGTTCTTTGCCGTCCGTTGGTTCCCCTTCGTTGGTAAGGGTTTTCTACTCCCTTTTGTTTACTGTTAGGGATCTGTTTAGTACATCAAAGGCTTCACTTCTATCCTTTTGTGGTCCTTTCTGTCACCCTATTGTAAACTCTCTCTACTGTTATTATTGAATCTGTCTGTTTGCCACCATTATATCTTTTTCCAGTTCCGATCCTCTGTTGCCGATGAGGGTATTCTTCTTATTTTGGTTGCTTCTGTTGCATGGGTGGTACAACGTATGCGTTGTGCCCCTGGCTCTGGTCATAACACATTGTTTGTAATTCATCACACAAATCAATTAAGCTAAGAAATTCCCCCTTGATAATGATGACAAACCAATGTTAAATGTGATATGCATTAGAAATCTTAGAGTAAGCAATTTTCATGCAAGATAATTTTCTCATGAATCAGTCTCATAGATCAATCAGTTTCATGCATGAGCATGAACTCACAAATCAATGTCACAGGAACATGGTCAGAAACATAGCATCTTGCATACACATTAATCTAAAAAGAGACAAGTACTTACCAATTCTTTGATCAAGAGCAAGACCTGCAGACAAAAGCATAAATAGCTAAACTCACCTTTATTAGCATGGTTAGAAAAGAAAAAATTAGAACTATCCTTAGAAATTAACCAAAAATGTCAAAGAAACACACATTAACATAACTTTCCCCTTTTGGCATCATCAACAAATGAAGAAAATAGAGATAATTATGTAATGCAAGTATAGTAAAAATGCATAGACACTGAAAATGGTCATCACCACCCAGGTTAAGTACCTGAAAAAGAAAAGAATTCCAGTAATCCAAAGCTTAATCGATGGATATGTGCCATCCATTTCCAATAGTTATTCAAAGTATAGCATAGTCAAAGCAAATAAACAAGGTGTTAGGATTTTATCCTAAAGACATGTAATAAAACATTATTTATTATGAATAAATGAGAATGTTTTATGAAAATC
>JAOWBR010151200.1:0-13438 GCA_028571145.1 Dionaea muscipula
AATCTTAATTAATCAATTTGTTCAACAAAGTCATGCTTGCATGTCCTAGTATACTATGCCACAAAGTAGGATCATCATTTAAGCTTGTAAGACTATTTTCAGAAATGGAATCTACATGCACACTATAAACATCGTTGTGCCATTTTCCTTCTAAGACAAGTTCATCAGTTTTATTATTCAAAATCTTACAATCAGTCATGGTAAATTCCACTTTGTTTCCACGGTCATAAAGTTGAGAAATGCTACAAAGATTATGTTTCAAGCCATTTCACACATTCTTAATGGAGTGGGTTAGTGACTTACCTACCTTACCTGTACCGATGAGTTCACTTTTCTTGTCGTCACCAAACGTCACACTTCCACCATGGTGGGCAGTCAATGAGAGGAAATTAGATTTTATTATCTGTCATATGTCGTGAGCAATTACTGTCAAGGTACCACAAGTTGTTCCCTCTCATTGACATCTACAAATGCAAATCAATGGTTAGATTTAGGAACCTAAACTTGTTTGGGTCCCTTCTTATATGAAGCACATAATAAATCTTTCCTAAGCCATACTTGCTTCACATAAGCAAAGTTTCTTTCTAAGGCAAAAAGTATAGATTTGCATTCATTTCTAACATGTCCGGACCTACCACAAAACATGCATATTCTATCACCAGGTAGATCAACATATTTTCTTGTAGGTGTCCAGTATGGTTTGTGTTCATACCCCAATCCATATCTCGGTTTGCCGCTAGGGATAGAAGGATAAGTAAATGCAACAGCAGAGTGTCTGTTTCTTACCGTGTTCCCAGCAGTGCATTTCCTTTTTGTTTTAACCAGTTCTTCATTCAACCTCAGGTTTTGTTATTGGAACTCACGTACCTTATCTTGCAGTTTATCAACTTTCAGACACCCAGAACATGTAGCATCATCAAATATGATTTTCCTTTTCGAAACAACGACTTTTCTCAGTTTATCAACTTCATTTTCAAGCTCAAAACATGCAATGAAACAACTTCTTTCAATTTGATTTTATTTTCCAGATTAGAAACATTGGATGCAACATGTTCCTTCATTTTTTCTTTTTCTTTTTCAAGAGCAAGTTTTATTTCAGTTTAATGTTTCACATCACTTTTCAATTCAATAGTAACATCAGTGAGTTCTTGATTTTCAATGCATAAATCACGAAAATCATCCATTATAGAAGTGATCATGTGAATCAATTTTTCTTTAGAGAGTGGCTGAGCATGCTTCTTGAAGTTGAGTAAACTAACAACGGGTTCCTCCAATTCAGAATCTAATCCGGTCTCACTCATAGCCATCAAACTGAGAGTTGCAATACCTAATTGATCATTTGAGTCTTCATCATCCGTGTCTCCCCAAGCAGCAAGCATAGCCTTTTTGAAGTCTTTCTTGTGGGAGCTTAATTGTTTCTTGGAGCGACGTTCCTTAGCCCGTTCCTCACCCAAGAGTGGGAACTCCTTAACTCGGTGATCCTGTTTACCACACTTAAAACATTCATCAGTAGATGTCTGATTCTCAGAGTAGGATTTACCTTTGTTTCCCATGTCACGCTTTCCATTGGCTCGCTTGTAAAATTTCCTAAATCTTCTAGTCATCATGACTAATTCTCCATCGTCAGAATCAAAGCCTTCATCGTCACTTTCGACAATCGTCTTCAAGGCGATTCCTCTGTCCTTTATGGGTACTTCTTTGTTGCGGGAATTCAACATCAGTTCGAATGTCATCAGATTACCAATCAGCACTTCTAGAGGCAGTGTCTGTAGGTCTTTAGCTTCTTGGATAGCCGTGATCTTGGGCATCCATGCATCGGGCATACATCTCAAAATCATCCTGACCATCTCCTCTATGCTGTACACTTTTCCAAGGGATTTAAGCTCATTTACAATATTAGTAAATCGAGTGTATACGTGATGAATCGACTCATCATCATTCATGGAAAACAATTCAAATTGCCTTACCAGTAAGTCCACTCTACATTGCTTTACCTAGTTCGTTCCTTCATGGGCGATTTGAAGTGTATCCCAAATTTCCTTTGCAGTAGCTTTCCCAGAAATTCGGTTGTATTCATCGGATCCAAGAGCACAGTAGAGCAATCTAATTGCTTTGGCATTTTTCTCCAATTTCTTCAAGTCATCACTTGTGTATTCGGCTTTGCACTTGCTTGCTTTCTGACCTTCCTTTTTAACGGTTTGCCAATGTAACACCCGCAACCGGATGCTACCGACGATAACCTGTAGGGTGAGCCACGGGTCATTGAATCCAAGGAAAAATCAGAACAAGATACAGAAATGAAATAGAACAATCCGAGAGAAAGGTAATCGAACAACATGCTGAAGCATCATATATAAAATACTACAAGTCACACAACGGGAATCCAAAATCCAAAATAACCATCATGTCAAATACAACAACAGAGTATCAATACAACATGCAGTGGAAAGATTATAAAAGTCTTATGAGGCCACACCGCTCCCCGCCGCAACTAGCTATCAAATCAATAATCACCTGCCAAAACAAGCAGGAGTAATATCCGTTAGCTATAGCTAGCTGGTGAGATGAATGACGGACGAAAAGCAGATGATAAAACCAAAACATGCAACTTCATGATAGTGACAGGATAAACGGGTGAAACCATTGATATACTAAAACCAACTGAAAGATAAACTTTCCATAAAAACAGACATGGTGAATATGGATGAAAATTTGCTATAGAAAAGATTCACAAACAACAGGGATCCCAACACCCAACTAAACGAGCATACCGGTATGGCTCCGCGAACATGCAACATCAAGAGGGACTATCCTACTTCTTTCGTCGCGCATGGAAAAACGTGAAGACGTTGTGACACCCGAAGGTGGCCATGGTTTCTCATAAAAGAAGCACTCCAAGGACTTAACCAAATCCATATCATGAGTCCAAAAAAACGAAATGCCAAAGCCTATAAGCCTGAAAAGTCCACCATAACCCAATGGTCGAAAATACCAAGACATCAAAAGTCTAAATCAAGTCAATATATAGTACACTATGACATAAGTCGACCGTATGTATAAAATGGATGAAAAACGAGTAAAAATGCATAGCATCATATACTATCATCCGTACATCAACTCACCCGAGCAAAACACCTCAAATAGCCACCAACAGGTCCTTAACCGAGCACAAGACGCTCAACAGGGTCATGATCGGTCCCTGATAAACAATCATGAACAAAAATCTCAACACCCTCTTATCGGTCCAAACAAATAATCATCACCCCAAACAACCCGAATCATCTCAATCTATATCCCAAAGACCTTCTAGGACAGGTCTAGGGTAGATCCCCGACCCTCCGAACTAAACCCCAAAAGACCAGAAACCAAAAGAATCAAAGTCCTCAAAACAGAGGAAACCGGTCGACCAGCTTTGAGAAAACTAGTCGACCGCCTCTTCAGGGACTTATCTGCCAAAAACAGACAAGAGCAGTCCATCCTCAGCCAGTCGACCGTTTTCATCAAAACCGGTCGGCCGGTTTGCCCTGTTGCTGAAACAGCAGCAAAACCAGCAGCTCGAAACAAAATCCAAACCTCAAACAAACTCATCAAAAACATACCAATAAGTCACAAAATATACTCCAAGCCTAACCAAACTATCAAGAAGCATCAAACTCATGCCAAACACAAATTCACTCCCCAAAATCCATCCAAAGCATGGAAATCCAAGGAAACTAAAACAAAAACATGAATCTCATGAACCACACACCAAATCTCATCATCAACACCTCAAACAAGTCTCAAATGACTAAACAAAACATGCCAGTGCCTTTACTAACCTCAACCACACATGAATCTCAACTTCACATCTTCAAAAATCCATCCTAGAATGAAAACCAAGGTAAAACACTAACTTATCATGAAACTTACCTCAAAATCACAAGGTGGATGATGCTCCAAGATCCTCAAGGCTATCACGGTGATCCCCAAGCTTGGATTAACAAGATCAAAGGTGGATCTCAAAGAAATGATGATGAAAACCTCAAGGTTCCATGAAATCTCCAAGTCTCCTCCTCTTTTCTCTTCTTCTTCTTCTTCTTCTTCTTCTTCTTCTTCTTCTTCTTCTTCTTCTTCTTCTTCTTCTTCTTCTCCTTCTCCTTCTCTTCCTTATGGTTCTCACGTATGAAAGCAGCAAGAATGGGCTGAGATTCATCCAAAAGGAAAGTCAACAACTCACTAAACTCCTTCCACACTCCACCTAAGCATTAAATGCAATCCAAGGAAAAGTCAACGAAAGCGGCTTACTTCCTAACTAAGCTAACAACCTTAATTGCCTCATCACGCGTGGAAACTAATTCTAAATTCCTCAAACTCAATACCAAAAATCACGAAATTAAAACACGGTCACAATGAATCAAAATTCGAAACCATAAAAACCATCCCTTCACAAACCGACTAATACAAAAAAATCGGTGGAGTCAGCATACGTCAATATGGTACTCATCATTCAAGTCTCATCATCCCAGTCGTGCCGGTATCAAAATATCTGTCGTACAGAATGCAATGCAAAAAATAGCCGAATGGCCATATAAAACACGAGAACACTAAAACACGAAAACACTAATCATTGAAAAAATGGTAAATCTCTAAAATGATATAATGATCATAAATAAGTATAAAACAATATAAAAATGCATATAAAACACGGGGTATAACAACAGGCACTGTGACACCAACTCCGCAATCTCTCTCTTCATGGCATGCCACCTGAAATGCTCTATCAAATCATGATACATCTTGGTGGCATCATGATGAATGCTCAGCCACGAGCAATGTACACCAGTCAAGAGATCCTGCTTCACATCATCGTCACTGGGGATGCAAATGCGTCCCTGAAATCTTAGGATCACATCTGTTCCCAAAATAAAATCAGAGTCATCTATACTACTCAAACCGTCAATGATGGCCTTCAGCTCAACGTCATCTCACTGTAACGCAGGAAGCCTGTCTCACAGTGTCGGTCTCAAAAGAAGCGGGCTAACCAACCCATCTCCACAATCTCGCTCTGACTGAATCTGAAGCCTCTCAAACTCCTCAATCAGCTGGGGCTGAAGCGTCAAACAAGCTACACTCCCCACTGCCTTCCGACTCAAGGCGTCGGCCACAACATTAGCCTTCCCCGGATGGTACTGAATGGTCAGGTCGTAGTCCTTCGGCAGCTTAAGCCATCTCCTATGTCTCAAGTTCAGCTCCTTCTACGTGAAGAAATACTTCAGGCTCTTTTGATCAGTGAAGATCTCACATCTCTCTCCATACAGATAGTGTCTCCACAGCTTCAGAGCAAAAACAATGGCAGGTAGCTCTAGATTATGTGACGGGTAATTCCTCTCATGAACCTTCAGTTTTCTAGAAGTATAAGCAATCACTCTGCCATGCTGCATCAGAACGCAACCCAATCCCTGCAGCAACGCATCGCTTTAGATCCCAAATCCACCACCCTCAGTCGGCAGTGACAAAACTGGTGTAGAGGTCAATCTCCTCTTCAACTCCTTGAAGCTCTTCCTGCACTTGTCAGTCCATACAAACTTGACATATTTCCTGGTAAGAGTGGTCAATAGGAGGGCTATGGTGGAGAAACCCTCCACGAACAGTCTATAATATCCGACCATCCCTAGGAAACTGCGGACCTCACGGACATTCGTGGGATGGACCCACTTCTGAACAACCTCAATTTTCTTCTAATCAACTAAGACCCCATCCTTACTGATCACATGCCCCAGAAAGGCAATGTTGTCCAACCAACACTCACATTTCTTGGACTTGACGAACAACTGTTTCTCTCTCAGTGTCTGCAAGGAAATCCTCAAATGCTCTATATGCTCATCCTTAATCCTCGAGTAGATGAGAATGTCATCAATGAAGACGACCACAAATCTGTCCAAATAGGGTTTGAACACCCTATGCATCATATCCATAAACGCAGTCGGGGCATTTGTGAGACCAAAGGGCATAACTAAGAACTCAAAGTGACCATACCGGGTCCTGAAAGTTGTCTTCACTATGTCCCCTCCTCTCACCTTCAGTTGATGGTACCCCGACCCCAGATCAATCTTGGAAAACACCTGAGCCCCTTGCATCTGGTCAAACATATCATCAATCCTGGGCAACGGATATCTGTTCTTCACGGTGACCTTGTTGATCTCTCTGTAGTCAATGCACAGACGCATCGACCCAACCTTCTTCTTGACAAACAACACTAGTGGCCCCCCATAGAGACACACTGGGTCAAATGAAACCCTTCTCAAGCAGCTCTTGGAACTGAGTGTGCAGTTCCTTCAACTCAGTTGGTACCATTCTGTAGGGTGCTTATGAAATAGGACTGGTGTCAGACGCTAAATCAATCACGAACTCAACCTCCCTATCAGGTTGGACACTAGGAAGATCCTCTGGGAATACATCAGGGAACTCATTCACAACTGGGATGTCTTCCAGCTTCTGCTCGGTTCGGTCGACCTCAACCACGTGAGCTAGGAAGCCTTCATATCCCTTCCTCAACATCTTCTGGGCTTGAAGACAGGACACCAAACATGAAGGAAACACCCTCTTGTCGCCCATAAAAATCAACTTCGACCCATCAGGCAACGCAAAATTCACCCTCTTGCCTCGACAATCTAGCTTAGCATCATGCCTTGCTAGCTAGTCCATTCCTAAAATCACATCAAAATGAAGGACATCCAATGCAATCAAATCAGCAGGCAGAACCCGATCATAGAGAAAGATTTTAAAACCAAGATAAACATGATGCAACTCAACTGAGGCCCCAACAAGAGTAGCCACTAACATGCCAACATCCAGGTTGCTCAAAGGAACAGAAGTGGAACTCAGTAAAGTGGGTGATGCAAAAGAGTGAGTGGCACCCGAATCAAAAATCACACGTATAGGAACTGAACAAATGGATAAGGTACCTTGAATAACTGATGGAGATGTCTCTGCCTCCACTAGGGTAAGAGTGAACACTCTCCCTGGAAACAATGGGTGCTCATCTACCGCTTCCTTTCCTTTCTGATTAGTGGACTGTGGCCCTCACTGTGCTGGCCTCTAGACAGAACCAACCTCTGAAGCCAGTGGCTACGGTTGCTACACCGAGCGCTGCTGGTAAGAGGAATACTGCTTCTAACAAGTCTGTGAGTCTGACTGACTCTGCCGCCTCCTACCACTCTGGCACATGTGGGAGATGTGTCCTTGCTGGCCGCAGTTATGACAGGTGAGAAGCTTCCCATCACATGTCTGCCCTCTGGAATGGCGCCTGTTGTACTTTTTACAAAACCAACGATGGAATGAAGATCCTCCTGAACTGCCAGACTGAGAGGACTGGAACTTTTTCTTCTTACTGCTTTTACCCCAAGACTGAGGCTAACTCTGCACTGGCTCAACTTTAGACCTCTTCTGACTGGATCCTCTGGCAGCTATCATGGCATCCTCAAGGCGTGTAGCCTGCTCAACCATCTCATCTAGTATGGTACACTTGCAGGCACGAACATGAACGACATGCTCTAGGTCCATGCTACTCTCAAAATGAAACATCTTGTCTTCATCGGTCTCCAGAAGCTCAGGTGCAAAATGGCCTAACTCAGAAAGCTTAGCCTTATACTCGGGGATCCTCATGGTCCCCTGCTTCAAGGTCAAAAGCTCCACCTTCTTCTGCGCTCTGATGTGCGCAGTGCAGTACTTCTTCTCAAACTCTGCTACAAACTCATCCAAGGTCGTCTCCTCACCGTAAGCCTCAAATATTCTCTGAACACCCCGCCACTAGAACTTGGCAGCATCTTCTAACTTATAGGTGGCATGCGATACCCGATGCTCAAGAGCACACGCCATCCTCTACAGAATGTCCTCAATCTTCATCAGCCAATTGCTGGCTACAATTGCATCTGGGGCGCCATTGAACTGAGGTGGTCTGGGACCCAAGAAACGGTCAAAAGCAGTTCCCTAGCCCTCATCCGGGGGAAATACTACAGCAGCTGGTCTTTGAACTGGTGGTGGTGAAGGCCTCTCGAATGCAGCTTCAAGCACTGCCCTCGCTCCCTGAGGTCCCTGCATCTATGTGAACCTCTTAAACTGCTGGAACTGTTCCCACTCCCCAGATGGGAGGTTCTGGAACTCTTAGAACCGAGCATACACGTCCGGAGTCATCCAAATGTTAGCCGCCCCGTCCTGTTGGTCATCCACTTGGTCTTGAACACCCTCATACTGAACATCCCGGACGATCGGACTACTAGACCTTGGCGGTATCCAAGTCTGCCTTGCCCGAGCGCTGGACGAGGAAGCAGTTCCATTGAATCCACTTCTCAATGACACCATGACTGCTAAACAGCAAATGAATCTAATCAACACTAAAGGAAAATGAAAACAAAACAGAAAACTAAAACATACCTCTAATGGATGCTGGGAGACGTGCCTCTTTCTAACAACCCAAATTTAAATCATGTAAACATTAGTGCACACAAGGTCTAGTCTAAACTAATCCACAGATAACTTAGACTAAACCTGGCTTTGATACCACAAATGTGACACCCCACCCCGGGTGGACCGGCATACACCCCGTGAACCCCACCACGGGCCGCACATGCCTAACCCCAAACCAACCCAATGGTCTAATCAACCACAACCTCAAGAAAGAGAAACTTAAATTAAAAGGGCCTCCAAAGTGCACCATCGGTCTATCAAATCTCAAGTGGGTGGAAACACCATAAATCAAATAAAACTCATAAATCAATCTCAATGCGGAAATCTAAAATCTCAAGAATCAACCAAAACATGCAGAAGACAAAAAAATATCAACTCATACAATCAAATGAATCATTCCAAAGTACTAAATCAAACTTAAGTGCTAAAACAACTAAGGAGATGTGAATCCTAAGAGGCGTGTCATCTCCATGCCGCATCCTCCTAGCCAATTCAGCTACCTGAAATCACAAGTTCAATTAGTTGTGTACAGAGGGTTAGAATAGAAGAATCAACTCACGCCAGATAAATAAATATAGTTCAGGAATTCTATGAGGTTGTGAGGATGGTCCAAGTCAAACGTAAGTAGTATCTTGACCACCTGAATCCGTAGCATGGAGGTGATCGGGAAAGAACAAGAGGGAACCACCCCCCACGGTTACAAGGTTCTACTCATGGAATCAAGATCAATAATAGGGACTGACGAATCGAGTATAAGCATGGTAAATCAGGAGTCATAAGCTAAAATCATGGCTATCACATGCATACAGCATAGTAATAACGATATAGCAGAAATCAATGAAGTGAGACAACCAACGAATACAAAGCACTCAATGAATCTCGTAATCAAATCAAATCAAATCAAAGTTCTCACTGAATAGCTCGAATCAAGATTCCCTAGAAATCACATGTACGTTTGGGGCGAACGTACATAATTAATCTCACATGCTATATCAAACACGTACGTGGGTTCCCCGCCCTCCGTGGCGCGTAAACCGGTATGGCCCTGAGGATACAATAACCACGAAGGCAACCGTCCGAGTCATCTATGATCAGCGGAATCCCCGAGGATATTGTGTCAGGCGGGTCTTAGCCGTAAGGTCAGGGTCACTCTAATCCGAATGTAACCCCCGGACTTTCTCTCTAACCTCAAGTCGGATGTAATCCCATCCTAGAATGTAATCTCATTTTTTTCTCAATTCCACAAGTCCAAGAAAGGCACCTCACTAGGCCCACACTCAAATCATAAGGTCAAACAAGCCAACAGGAATCATGCGGGTATAAATAACAAGCAACAGCAACCACAACATGATATAAATCAACCCAAAGAGTGTGGACAATCAATAAACAACACAGAGTTTGAACTATGTATTAAGTAATCACAGGAGGTATCATGGATAATCAGGGCTCAAAGGAATGAGGAAAGAAGGAAAAGAATGTGTATACCCCTCATCTAGAATGCTAAAGTCCACAAGCTAAGCTAATCACCCAATCACGGTATCCCGTACACGATCAAGTCATCACCTAAAATCAAACACACGGGAAAAATAACTAAAATCTTCTAACTATGCTAATCATGCAAAATAACCCATTAAAATCCTGAAATGAACTACCTAGGGTGTCTAAGAGTCATGCTATGAAGATGGTAGAGCAAAACACGAAGCTTAAATACCAAAGTGGCCAAAAGTAGGCCTGGGGATGTCCTCGAGGACGTCCCCCGCTGTGCGATTGCAAAATGGAAGGCAAATTTAAAAAAAGGTGTGTATCGTGGACTTCCTCGTGGATGTCCCCCATTCAACTGCACAAAAAGTGCACGGGTCGACGTCCTCGAGGATGTCCACCTCACGGGGTTTTCTGCAGAATTCAAATTTTCGCACAGGCCAAAATTAACATCGTCGAACCACACGAAACAACACTAATCTACCGAGAAAAGATGCACAAAAAGACACCTAATCATATGTCTAATCGAGCCTAAATCAAAGAACATAAGATGCTCATCAATCGATAAAACTAATGGAAAACCAAATCCAAAAATCCTACCTTCATTCGAAGGGAGATCAAATCACGTCGAGGGATCGAATTGATCATGAGCAATGCTTCCACTGCCATCCATTCACCATCACGAAAGCAAAAGAAAATCCATCATCACCATCTCGTCCTCTCATGGCCAAAGATAAGAAGAAGAAGGGAGGAAAAGAAATCACTAAACACACTCACCCGTGGTTCGAAGAGGACGCAAAGAATTCACCACCGCTCGATAACCCGAGGCGCCGCTCATCCCCTTCCTCTTGTCGTGTTGTTGGTCTGCCAAAACAAAGGAGAGAAAAAGAGAGGAGGCATGAGTTTGAGAGAGAGAGAGAGAAAGAAAGAGGGGATTGGGAAAGAGAGGGAGATAGGCGGTTATAAAAACTCTACCTTAAAATCCCTCTTCTAATTGAAGAGGGGGTAGGGCGGTAATTTCACTTCCCCATTAAATGAAAAGAAATTAGCCAAGGGAATTAAAATGTAGTCGCCGGATTTAGAACCCGCGACCTCCACGAACTCATTCCCTCGACCGCTTCCACCCGAATGGGTTAGGTGGAAGTGTTGAGGAAATAGTAGCCCGATTCAATTAAAACACGAACGGGTTTTCACACTAAGTGATTGGTAAATTTTATGTTCCTTTTTCTGTAATTATTTATTTATTAATTATGCTAACTTTATATCTAATCCATACCATTGTGCTTCATATTTCATATATAATCCCTATCTCATAGTCAGAATTATTTCATACATAAAACTTGCGTTTTAGATCATTTTATGTTCAGACGGTTTCCACTGTCTACATCTGGCCAATGCCAGACGATACTGCAGTCTTAGGTTCATACCAGACGCTGCAGCGTCTGAGTCATCTTAGCCTAGATTCAAGTCTGAATTCCATACATCAGACAGAACTTTGATTCATATCATATGATCATTCGGTGCTACATTCAAATCATTCATTTTATAGATTCATTCTTTATATAAGTCATGGTACGACACCATGGACCAACTTATTTCTCATGTTATCTTTCCAGGTCTTTGACAGCAGAAGATATGAGAATCTAGATCGGAGCTTGTCACGACTGAAGGAAAGGAAAACACTCTCAAGTCTATGATTCACTGACTGAGGAAGAGTGAGTTCAAGCTCTAAAGAACAACAACTACAATTGTGGTAACGTCTATTTCAAGGAAGACTGAACTTTCTGAACGTCTACTCCCAGACGTAAACTATAATCATCACCAAACGTGCCTCAAAGAAAGCATATAAGTACAATCCTTTGCTTGCAAGAAAAGTCACAACCGTATGACTATGAAGAAAATCCTCTCAATAGAATTGCTTCTAGAAAAAGAATCTTCTTAACAACCTTGTAGACATTTTGCACTACTTTTAAGAAGATCTTAGCCATTAAGTTAAGTTAGATCATTTGCAACCGTAGATCTGTAACTACCATAGTTTAGAAGCAAACCTATGAATAAGGGTCATGTATTTATTTTTAAAACATAACGTTTTAGAACACACAAGCATTCAAGCTCACCTGTAATCTTGAACTTTCCATTTCTTAAGTGCCTTAGTGTCATTGTGACTGAGAAATCAATAGACTCAATGGCCTAAGTGCACTGTAATTCAGTTATTTTTATAGTTGAATGCTATACATAAACTTTGTCTATGAAGTTTGTTCTTTTAATTTAGATTTCTTCCTTCTCGAGTTTGTTTTTTGGGCCAAAGTCAGCATTTTGAGATGATGAAGGATCTAAGTTGTATTCTTGCTCAGTTTCTTTACATAATCCACTTCTTTTACTTCTTCGATTATTACTTCTTTTACCTATACTCAAAAGAGGAGGTATTTGAACCAATTCTTGAAGCAAGTATCGACTGATTAGAGACACATCTTTCCACACTTGCTAGTGACCGAGTCCAGAGTATTGCATTTCTCTACGCTTGATTTAGTGGGTAACGTATTACTGTCTTTTTGGCTTGTGAATCTTTGATCTTTAAAGATTACATAGTTAATTTCACTTAAGTTCTCTATTTCGTTTTGACTATATTAGTTTGTCTTTCATTCATCTTTGGTATACTTTTCTCGACTCGAGAGACGATAGAAAATATTACTACTTAGTTGTGGCCTTCAACTGGATGCTTTCTCAATTGGTTATCATCAACTAAGATTTCTTGGTAAGCGAAAGCTTCCATTTAGGCATTCTAGGTTCAATTCCTTTGTCATGAATTTGATCCATATTTTTCTTCGCTTGAATCTTGTTCTTACTGCAATCAGTAGAGGTAAAGATTAACAACCATTGCTCTCATAGGCTAATTTGGATTAATTTGACATGACCGACTCCTCAGTCAATTACACGTGTGATTCATTAGGCATTTCGTTCTGGTGCCCAATTCCAACGTCTGCCTAAGTCAAGATAGTTCGACATGATTGAGTGCTTAACTTCTTTCAGTCAAGAAGCCATACGGGTTACTGACTTTGTTTAATTTCCACATTTGCCTAGTCTTCATTTCAACTGTGATTGTATTTATCACCTTTTGGTGATTTACCAGACGTGTTCCACGTTTGAGTTCCTTATGCTTGACTGTTTGTTTGTTTACTTTCACGTTTGTTTTCACCATTTGTTTCACCCATTCCACGATTGATTTATTGGTGAATTATTCGGTTCACTAATTGGCATTTGCATAAGATTGACAATTACTATAGTTTCCCGTGGGTTCAACCCCTTGCTCATTCTTTACTCATTTCTTGAGTGTATAAATGGTAAGGGTATTCTTTACTTTTTGATTGATTTAGACCTTAACGACAGGTCTGATAAATTTTTAACGCTGTTGTCGTGGAGGTTATGTAACACCCCAACCCGGGGTGAAACCGCCGATAACCCGTAAGGTATTGAAGCATAAAGTCACCAACTAACCACCTTATTAACAGGAACT
>JAOWBR010151221.1:0-13433 GCA_028571145.1 Dionaea muscipula
GTTACCAACGTGTTTTTATTCCTGGTCAGATATCTACATTGACAAAGTTATCCTTTTTTTTTTTTTTTTTTGCTTAGTTTGGTTGTGGGTTGCAGAATTTATGTTTTAAGGTCATCTACGCTACTTATCTACGTGTGTAGTTAAGGTGGATTTCATTGCTTTTGATTTTCCCAAGGCAATAAGAATAGTCAAACTAAGCATGCGTGGGGCACTTTGAAATCAGGAATTGAGAATATGTTGATGCACAATGTACCAGAGGTGAGTCTTCATTTTTCTGTGGTTCACCTTGAGCGGACCGGTGCATCTCTGACGATATTAAGTTTTAAGATTTGTTTGTGGGGCGGATGAGGAACTTGGATGAAGATCCCTAATATTATTTTTGATTAAACATTAAGATGAATTTAGTTATTCTAGGCTTAGTTGGTTTGATTGTTTTTTCCATGCAGGGTGTGGTGTGTATGTGTCTTTTGGTTTTGTTTCCGGTTTGGGCGTCTGTTATTGTACTCGGATCTCTTCTTTTTCTTCTTTCTCTTTCGATGCTGGCAGGTCGGAGGCCTTGGTTGATGTTTTTGTTTCCTACCTGTGCAGGATGTACATGGGAGCAGGTGTTTCTTATCCTGTTTTCAGTAGGGTCATGTCGAATTTATTTTAGCGATTAGGGGATATAGGTCCTGTCAGATAGGGAGGTTATTCTCCTCTTCTTTGTGGGAGTTTTCGACTTACTTGGGGATATTCCTGGTAGTTTGTATTAGTTGAATTTTCTTACACATTTATATATACTCATGTTTGTGTGTATCGTTGGCCATATGGTAAGGCTACTCTCCAATGTTTTTTTTCCCAATCGATCTTTGTTTTCGTCGGAATCCGCCGGGATCGGTGTTTGAGGTGGATTAATGAATGGGGGTCTCCCAGGGGGGCAAGCCTCACCCCAAGGAAACAAAATGTCGCCGGAAGTGAAAAGCAGTAGAGGAATTGAGAATAATGAAAAGAAATGCTGAACACTTAAACAAAAACGAAATGAAGAACACAAACGAAGAACAACAAAGAAATAAAAACTGAAATGCAGAAGAATGTAGATTTGATTGATTTGGATGTCGAACCGTTTATAATCCAAGATGCCGAACTATTTAAAGGCTAGCCTAGGGCTGTTACAAGGGAGGTTACAATGACCAAGACGTGGCTGACATGGCACACCACGATCCTGAACGTGCCCCAACCACTGCTCCGAACTTATCCATTCCCCAACTGCTGCTGGAACCGTCAAGGAAATGCCTCAACCGCTGGAATCGTGGAGGAACCACTAAGGCAAAGCCCCCTGGCCCTAGCAGCGTGCTTCAACCATCACCAAAGCCCACTCCAGCCCTTACATTCGGAACGAACCCCCTACAAACCGTGAAATCGCCCAGAGCTCCAAGGCGTAGTACGCCACGCCAACACCCTGCGCCAAGCGGTGGTACGTTCTAGGCCTGGACACTTAGCACGCACAACTCTTGTACTTAACGGCACCACACCACGCTAGGGCACCTCAGAACGCCGAGCGCTCTGAACCATCTTCACGCATCAACACGGGACGCCTCAATCCCTGAGGGCAACCAAAGGACCAACACCATAAATGCCCTTCATTGAACATACTTTAATGCCTTCGGAGCATGAACCGTCTCGCCATAAAAGCAAACTTTCCACTCCCCTAGGGCGTGGAAAATCGGCCCGTCAACAGTACCCCCCAAGTGCGGCATATTAATAGAAAACCGTCATTGATGCGCCGCACTTCCAACTTGAAGGGACGCGAGCCGCCACTAGTCACATCAGTATCACTGTCGATCGGAAGCTGACAAGATAGAAAAAATACCCCAGCCACATAATTTTGAGCGGTAAAACGAGATGGTGACATCATCCCTCCTCTAGAATGCCTATAAATATTGAAATTTCCCTTGAGTGTAAACTTTTCCTTCTCTTCTCTCTCTGCGAGCATCCTTTCCAAAGCCCTAGGATTACCAGAAGTTTCGAACCTCCATTTCCGTCGCCGTCTAAAAGCTCGGAAAAAACCTCCATTAATGGCGACCTTTGAAGATTACCTGGAGACACTAAATGTTATACCTCGTGTTATTATATCCATTTTTATATTATTTTATGCTCATTATGATTGATTTATCATATTGAAGATTTTTCGTTTTTCGGTGAATAGTGTTTTATGTGAATAGTGTTCTCAAGTTTTATATGGCCATTCGGCTACTTTTTGCATTGCATTCCGTACGACCGATTTGATTTTAGCGGCATGACCGGGATGATGAGATGTGACCAACGGGTACCATATTGACGTATGCTGACTCCGTGGATTTTTACGGGTTGATCGGTTTGTAGCGTGACGGTTTTTAAGGTTTTGAATTTGGGTTCGTTGTAACCGTGATTTAATGTCGTGATTTTTGGTGATGAGTTTGAGACATTTAGGATTAGTTTCCACGAACGTGGATGTGTTTTAGATCGTAGAAGGAGTTAGAGGAGAGCCACTTATGTTAACTTTCTTAGTTTTCCATGTTTTATGGGATGTGGAGTGTGTTAGGGGGTTTTGTGAGGTTTGAGGGAGGATTTTAGGCTGATCATCAGCCTTCCTTTAGTCATTGAGCACGTGAGAACTCACAAGGAGGAAAGAAGAAGAGAAGAAGAGGAGAAGAAGAAGAAGAAGAAGAAGAAGAAGAAGAAGAATGAGAAGGAGATTCAAGGGAGTTCATAATTTTCTTTGAGGCTAGGCTTGGTTCTTGGCTTGGATTAGCTTGGTTATCATTCTTGGTAGCTTTTGGAAGCTTGGGAGCCCTTCTCATTGCATGTTTTAAGGTAATCACATGGTTTAATTTCATGGTTTCCTTGGTTCATGGGCTTGGATGGATTTTTGATAATGTCAAGTTGAGTTTGACATGTGTTTGATGTTAGTGAGGGCTTTGACATGGTTTGGTGTGTCATTTGACACTTGTTTGAGATCTTGATGTTAAGTTTAGCTTGAGTTTGCATGAGGTTCTTGATGAATGCTTAGATTTAGAATGTTTAGCTTGTTTTGGATTTTTAAGAGGATGATTTTATGTTTGGCATGTTTGTGATGACTCCTAATGGCTTGATTAGCTTGGATGCATGTTTTGTGAGTAGTTTGAGGCTTTGGAACGGATGGAGGATGATTTTTTGCTTGAGTTTCGTGCATTGGGAAGTTTCTGCCTTCTGCAGAAACAGGATTTCCGGCCGACCGGATTCCATTTTCGGCCGACCGGTGTTTCAGTATGCTCTCTGATTTTGCTTATCCGGCCGACCGGATATACAAGCCAAGGGATATCCGGCTGACCGGATTCCTGAGACTCTTAGGGTTAGTTTTTAGTTCCTATTAGAGTTTGGTCCGGGATATTTTAGTGATAATCTAAGGCATGTTTAAGGAGATATTTAGAGTCCATTTTGGGTTGTTTTGGGCTCGTTAGCTTGATGATTTGATTATTTTCCATTTGTTAGTTTTTTCAGACCATTGTGTATGATTTGAACCAGGGACTATTGGTGATTTCATTGAACGACTCGTGCTTGGTTGAGTGGAATTCTTGTTGAGGTTTAATCTTACTTTGCTCAGGTGAGTTGATGTACGGACTTTGGTACATGAATGGTCGATATTTCTC
Organism: Dionaea muscipula; assembly: GCA_028571145.1. NCBI lineage: Eukaryota > Viridiplantae > Streptophyta > Magnoliopsida > Caryophyllales > Droseraceae > Dionaea > Dionaea muscipula. Next base: position 3,648 of record JAOWBR010151221.1, read on the forward strand.
ATTGTTTTCCCATGATTTGTATACGGTATGGTTTTGATTGAAAACCATTTGGTTTTATATTGAGATGATGATTCCATTGTTTTGTCTTGGGGCTTGTATGCCTAATGTGGTTTTGGACATAGGATATGGATGATGGATTTAAAAGTCTTTGGAGTTCTTCCCCGAGTGGAAGCCAAGGCCACCTTCGGGTATCACAACGTCTTCACGTCTTCTCTATTCGCGGAAGAGGGATTAGGATGGTTACCTCTTGATGGTACATGTACGCGGTGGTGCCATGCCGGAGTGTACATCAAGTAGGCGTTATTGGGGTACCCTAGCTGAGTGATTATTTTTACATGGCCAACTGCTACATCCAATCGCCTTGGTCCTTAGTTTTTTTTGGATATTTATGGACACACTGTTGCATGATTTAAATGGTGCATTCGGATTGCATGTTTTATTCATTTACCTTATGCCGTATTTCATCTCACTAGCTATCGCTAGCTGATAGATTTTACCCCTGCTTGTTTTGGCAGGTGACCATGATTTGTAGACGAATGCGGCGGGGAGCGGTGTGGCCTCATAGGATTTATTTTATGTTTCTCCGCTGCATGTTTATGATATTTTGATACTCTGATTTAGTATTGGACATGATGATCATTTTGGATTTGTGGTTCCCCATTGTGGGACTTGTAGGCCGGATTTATGTTTTTCATATATATTCGCTTTTCATGCATGATGGTTGACTATCTTTATCTCGGTATGATCTATTTTAGTATTTTATTGTGTTGCTTTGGCTTCAATGACCCGTGGCTCACCCCACGGGTTATCGTCGGTATCACCCGATTTTGGGTGTTACAATAGCAACTTAAACAGGTTAGGGTTTGAAGATCCAGTCTTGGAAGATGCAGTTTAGCCAGATTTAGTCTAGGCAAATCCAGTCTTGGTTGAAGTAGCTTTGGTATAACCAGTCAAGAATAGAACCAGTCGAGATTGATCCAGTCGAGGTAGATGCAGTCGAGGTACAACCAGTCTACACAGATGCAGTCTACACTGAAGCTGCTTTGGTAGAACCAATCAAGGATAGATCCAGTTGAGATTGATCCAGTTGAGGTAGATGCAGTCGAGGTAGAACCAGTCTACATAGATACAGTCTACACTGAAGCAACTTTAGTAGAACCAGTCGAGGTAGAACTAGTCTACACAAGATCAGTCGAGACTGAACCAGTTGAGATAGACCAATTGAGGCAAAGATAGCTGAGATAGACATGCCAACGTGGATGCTGAGTCAGCATGTCAGAACAAGTCATGCAATGGACGAAAAATGCTCAGATATTAAATTCAAATAATTGGAAGACGGTGAAGACAATCATATGAAAACAAAGATTACGGGGATACTGATCCATGTAAAAAGGCAAGTCAGCTTTTTGAAAAAGAAATGTCAGTGTTTTGGAAACCCTAGTTCTGTAAGGAAGCTTTTTGAAAGCATACACGAAAAAGGAAAGAAAAACAAACCAAGATCCACCTTTTTCGGGATTTCCAAAAGAATCAAAGGAAGAAGAAGATCATCTTTCAACGGCTCTTCAACGGGAATATTTTCCAAAGTAAGGATAAATACCCATGCTAGGAGAAGTGATGAATACTCTTTTTGAATCCTCGAAATTCTGTTAATATCTGAGCACTCACGAAGCATTCAAGCTGCATACTTTGAGCCACACCCATTGTTTTAAGTTACATCAAGAAAGGCTCAGGATCATTTTGATCCAAATCCTACTCAAGAAATTCATACTTTCTTGTTGAGCAGTAAAGTGGTGAATCCACGAACGACTGTGAAGATCAGTGAAGGAGTTGATTGTGAAGAAGCTGTGAGATTAGGATTAGCAACAGAGGTTGTGAAGAGGTTGTGAAGGACCAAGGCAGTTAAAGCACGCAAGCTCTCGAGGGACAGAAGCTGTTGAAGCAACTTGAGGGTTGTGAAGAAGCAGACATTGTGATAGCAGTTGAAGACATTAGTTGAAGGAGCAGCGTGTGTGGTTTATAGTCAGGATTGACTGTGTCACTATTGTATTGGTGTACAAAAACAATAGTGAAATTCCTCCCATATCACAAGGAGAAGAGAGGAGTAGCGGATCACACCACCGTGAACCTCTATATATTGCGTGTTATTTAATCTTCTAGTATTGCATATCACACACATACCACACTAAAGTTAGAAACAAGTTAAACAGATTTAAATAAGTTTTATTAAAAGGGGGACTATATAAATATTCCGCTGCACACTCTTTTAAAGTATTTAAAATTTTTAAAAAACCTACAAGTTCATTCATTCCCCCTCTGAACTTGTAGAGCCACCCTTTTAGGACCAACAAATGGTATCAGAGCGGTGTCTCTGAAGTAAGAGTGATCCATAGCTTTTATCATACTTTTAAATCTGTTTTAAAACTCTCTCCTTCACCTTTTACAATGGACTCACAGAATTTTATTTCACGCATTCCTATATTCTCTATGGATAAATTTGATGAGTGGAAGATGCGCATGCAGACACATCTTGCAGCTACACACGAAGATATGATGGAGGTGATAGAGCAAGGACCACTACAGATTATGAAAGTCAATACTGATGCCACTACTGCTGCAGTAACTCCCCATGTACCAAAGCCACGATCAGAGTGGACAAGTGAAGACAAAAAGAGACACAACCTGGATAATGTTGCAAAGGACATCATCCTGAAAACATTGAACAACAACATGTTTCTCAAGATCAAGATCTGCACTACAGCAAAGCAGATATGGGATAAGTTAATCCTTATCTGTGAGGGGACAGAAGATATAAAAGAAAATAAGCTGACAGTGGCCATATAGAAATTTAAAGGATTCAAGATGAAGAATGGTGAATCTGTGGATGAAATGGACAGCAGATTCACTGCTATTATAGATGAGTTGACAATGTTAGGGAAAACCTACACTAACAAGGAAATGTCTATGAAAATTTTACGTGCATTACCTGCTGAGTGGAGCATGAAAGTCACTGTAATGAGAGAAATAAAGAATCTGACTACTACCACAACATTCCAGCTATTTTCAGATTTGAAGGCATACGAATTTGAGCTACAGAATCAAGCACATGCTAAGATAAATCCACAGTCAGTCCCTGCTTTGGTTGCACCTCAAGGTTCACAGAAATCAAAACATAAAGGTAAGGAGGACCTTCATGAGCAAATGGCTTTGCTCATGAAGAAATTCAAGAAGTTCTCCAGATATACAAAAAGGTACCACAAGGGAGAATCGTCAAGAAAGTCATTCAAGAAGGACAAGGAAGAGGATAATAGCAGGAACAAAGAAGGACAGGCCCTTTGCTACAATTGTAGAAGGCCTGGACACTTCAAGGCCGATTCTCCCTATCCATTAGTAAAGAAATATACTAATGAATAGAAAAGGTGCTGGAAGAAAGATAAGAAGAAGAAGAAGAAGGCAATAAAAGTAGAGGAGGGGGAGATCAAAAAGAAAAAGGAAGAGAGCTCAAGTGATGAAAGTTCTTCCTCATCATTCTCAGAAGAAGCCCTATTGTGCCTACTGGTACAAAGTGAAGAAGAAGAGGTAACCTCAAGAATTAACTCTTCTAATTATAGTTCTACATCACCTCACATTGACATGGATATGCATACAATGTTTAATGAGCTGCTGACTAAGTTTGAGAAAATTTAAACCAGTCATGAAGCTTTATTAAAGGAGAATGAGTCACTGAAAAGTGACAAAGAAAGGCTAAGAAAAGAACTAGAAGGAGTCAAGCCTTCCTTTGAGAAAATAGTTGGAAACCAAGGCAAAGCAGGCCTAGGATACAAGGGCAAAACTGATTCAGCTCCAAACAAAGGTCAAGAAAGCAAGAATGGAACACAAATCAAGTTTGTACCTACTTCTAAGGCTATTGCCAAGCCTAAGTTTGATAATAAGGCTAGAAATGATTCAAAATCAGTTCACATGCCTAAACCTAAGTTTAAAAATAGGTTTGTTTCTAAACCTGCTTATGGACAAAGGAGGCCATATAGAAAGGGGGAAGGAAGACTTTTTCCTTCAGATAGAGATTAGAGCATGGCTTACATGTACAAAGGGAAACCCCAGCCCATGTGGAAACCCAAAATCCCCTCTATGCAGAATTCACATCATATGAATAGGCCCAAGTTTGCAAAAAGGTATTATGAAATACCCACAAGCAGACCTAGACCTACTGGAAGGTCATATACTCATGTGTACAGACCAGTGAGTAGGCCTAGACAGCAATATATGCATTATCCAATACACACAAGCACAACAAAATATTCTCCTAAGTGTTATTCTACAGTTCAGTTTGACTATGAAAGTGAAAGGTAGAATGCTCCTTGGAGAAGACCCTTTAGATATGGTCTAGAGGTTGATTTCAGGAGTTTTAACTATAGAGGACCCAATCAGAATTGGGTACCTAAATCATCTTAATCTATTTTCCAGGTTATCTACTACATTGACAGTAGGTGTTCCAGATACATGACAGGAAGCATACACTGTCTAGAGAATTTTACAGAAAAAGATGGACCAAAAGTGGTTTTTGGAGGCAATAAGAAGCCTGGAGAAACCAAAGGAGTTGGTTTCATCATCAAGAATGGGTTGATCATCAAAGATGTAGCTTATGTGCAAGGATTAAAGTTCAACTTGCTAAGCACAATTTAATTTTGTGACAAAGGCTACATAGTGGAGTTCAATAAAGATCAATGCAAGATCAAGAATGAAGAAACAGGAATGGTGGTTCTCACAGGATCAAGGAAGAAGAACATGTATGTTGTTGATTGGAGCACTGCCATTAGAGAGACATGCTTAGTTGCCAAGGCCAAGATTGAAGTCAGTTGGTTATGGCATAAGGGGATGAGTCATCTAAACATCAAAGTAATCAACAGATTGGCAAGGAAGAATCTTGTTAAAGGTCTGCCAGATGTTGTTTTCAAGAAAGAAAGCATTTATGATGCATGCTAAAGAGGGAAGCAGATCAAGGCATCTTTTAAGAACAAACAAGTGCAGTCGTCATGTAGTGTTTTGGAGCTTCTCCATATGGATTTGTTTGGACCAGTAGATCCAGTAAGTGTGAGTGGGAAGAAATACACACTGGTAGTTGTTGATGACTACTCAAGATACACTTGGATATTGTTCTTGAATAAGAAGAAGGATACCTTAAAGAAGCTTCCAGAATTGATGAAGAGGACACAGAATGAGAAGAATCAAACCATCATCAAGATCAGATCAGATAGAGGCACAGAGTTTCTAAATCATGTAATTTATGATTTTTGCAAAGAAGGAGGAATTGTTCATCAAGTAGCTGTTGCAAGAACACCATAGCAAAATGGTGTTGCTGAAAGGAGGAATAGACCTCTCAAGGAAGCAGCAAGAACTATGATAGCTGAAGCAGGATTGCCAAAGAGGTTTTGGGCAGAAGCTTTCAACATTGCTTGCTATACACAGAACAGAATAATCATCAACAAAGTTCATGGAGTCACACCATATGAGCTTTGGAATGGAAGGAAGCCCAACATCAGTCATTTTCACATTTTTGGAGGAAAGTGCTTCATCCACAATAATGGAAAAGATCAGTTGAAGGCATTTGAAGTTAGGGCAGACGAAGCGAAATTTATGGGATATTCTGGTGTAAGCAAGGCTTTTAGAATTCTCAATAAAAGAACCATGGTGATTGAAGAGTCAGTGCATGTATTGTTTGATGAACCTTACTTCACTAAAGGAGCAGAAGATGCAGTTGAGAATTTGGTAGAATAAGCTAAAGGATTGAAGATCTTAGAGCCAAAAAGTCATGAACCAGTGTATGTTGAAGCACAAATTCCAAAAGTCAATTCTGTAGATGAAGAAGATGATGAGTCAAACCATGAGGCAGCAGTTCCAGAACATGATCGAGCAGATTTTCAAGATGAAGAGCAGGTTGTTGCACCACTGAACCAGCCTGACTTGAGATGGCTTAATGATCATCCACCAAAATTGGTCATTGGAAACATACAAGCTGGTGTGAGAACAAGAAGACAACTTGACACCATGCTTACATGCTTCCTTTCCCAAATGGAGCCCAAGGTTGCTGAAGATGCAATGGCAGATGCTGATTGGATAATTGTCATGCAAGAAGAACTCAATAAATTTGAGAAAAATCAAGTTTAGGAGCTAGTTTCAAGACCAAGAAGTCAGAATATGGTTGGAACCAAGTGGGTTTTCAAAAACAAGATGGATGAAAATGGCATCATTGTGAGAAACAAGGCAAGACTGGTGGCACAAGGTTATTCAGAGTAAGAGGGAATTGACTTTGATGAAACCTTTGCACCAGTAGCAAGGCTGGAAACAATCAGGCTATTTCTAGCCTATGCAGCCCACAAAAACTTCAAAGTTTACCAGATGGATGTGAAGAGTGAATTCTTGAATGGACTTCTTGAAGAAGAAGTGCATGTGGAGCAACTACCTGGTTTTAAAGTCAAAGGAGAGGAAGACAAGGCTTGCAGGCTAAGGAAAGCCTTGTATGGGTTGAAACAAGCACCAAGAGCTTGGTATGAAACCCTATCACAGTTCTTGATTGATAATGGTTTCAAGAAAGAAACAATAGACAAGAATTTATTTAGAATCCAAGATGATACAAGCACATTGTTGGTTCAAATAAATGTGGATGATATCATCTTTGGTTCAGAGAATGAGAGACTTTACAAGAAGTTCTCAACTATTTTCTATGGTTGCAAGTCAGACAACTAGAACTGAATTATTTTCTAGGGTTGCAAGTCAGACAATTAGAAAATAGGATCTTTATCAACCAAGGCAAATATGTAAGAGATTTGATAAAGAAGTTTGGAATGGAGAGCAGTTCAACTTCACCTACTTCAATGAGTGTTGGAGTTAGCTTAGGCAAATATGTAGATGACAAGGAAGTTGATCAGACTAAGTATAGAGAGATGATTGGATCCCTCTTATACTTGACAGCTAGCAGGCCAGATATTTCATTTGCATTGGAGTTTGTGCAAGATTTCAAGCCTGTCTTAAGGAAAGCCACTTTAAAGCTGCAAAGAGAATATTGAAGTATCTTAAGGGCACTCAAGATATTGGACTTTGGTATCCCAGAGAAGAAGGATTCCAATTGATAGGATTCTCAGATTCAGACTTTGTTGGATACAAAGTGGACAGAAAAAGCACATCAGGTACTTGTTAGATTGTGGGAAGTAGATTAATCTCTTGGTTTAGTAAAAAGCAAACATCCATAGCAACATCTACTATAGAATCTGAGTATGTGGTTGCAGGGAGTTGCTGTACACAAGTTTTATGGATAAAACATCAACTAATGGATTATGGGATTCAAGAGAAGGAAATTCCTATTTTTTGTGACAATACGAGTGCTATTGCAATTAGTCAGAATCTAATGCTGCATTCCAGGACCAAGCACATTGATGTGAGATATTATTTCATAGGAGATCATGTTGAGAAAGGCAATGCAAAGGTGGAATACATCTCAACTAAAAAGCAGTTAGCTGATATTTTCAGCAAGGCTTTATGTGAAGGTAGATTTTCAGAGATCAGAGGAGAATTGGGTTTGATTGATTTGATTTGATTAAGATTGATCAAGTTTTGATGATTCAGATTGGGTTTGATTTCATTTTGATCAAGTGTTTGATGATTCTGTGTAGATTCAGTTCAGTTAATGCAGTTTTAGTTGACATAGGTCCAGTCTAGACTGATTCAGTCTAGGTGCAGTCAGTCTAGGTACACTCAGTCGAGACTGATTCAGTCTAGGATCATTCAGTTGAGGGTGATTCAGTCGAGTTTCATCCAGTTGAGACTGTCTCAGTCGAGTTTCACTCAGTTGAGACTGTCTCAGTCGAGTTCCATTCGGTCGAGTTTCTTTCAATTAACATCAATTCAGCTGAGGATGATTCAATTGACACCCACATCTAGTTGAGATGATGACATGGATTTTGAAGGTAAATTTCATTAAAGTGGAGGACGTTCAGATTTGGCAATTCTTTATTAATATCCAGCCAAAGATATATATTAAGGCAACACGTGAGGGGGGAAACTTCAAACTTTTAAATTATTTTTAAGCCAGACAATCATTATGGGATCTCCCATAGTGCGTCGTATCTGTCATTATTTGGGAAATTCCTCAGACATCCGAAAAGACACCTAGCTGTCACAATCTTCAAGAAAATTTTTTATCAAAAAGTTTCCCAGACACAAAAATACTTTCCCTCTCTCACTCTTTCCCTCCACTTCATTTCTTAATCTCAAAGCTCAAGCTCTTAAGAAAAACCCTCCCAAAAACCCTATTCTTTCCCACGAAGCTCTCAAGATCTTTCAATGGCACCCAAGGTCGTCAAGGATTTCTCCAAAGATTTGCTCATCGGACTCACTTTTGACGTAGAGAACTTTCTAAAGAGCAAAGCGCGCTCTGATGCTGCAAACAAGGTGATTGAAGCACTGACGAAAAGTGAACTGATTCAGTTCATTTCAGTTCATATCCCCACATGGTCGCCCGTGGATGTCCTGGATTTCTACAAGAATGCGAAGTGTAAAGGTGATGTCGTGACTTCTAGGGTTAATGGAACAGAGGAGATTCTGAAGCTTGAAACCCTACACCAACATCTAGGGTTACCCAATAAAAGAGAGAAGGATGCCAGCTAGTTTCCATTTAATGGAAAAGAGTTTTGGAAGGTGATTGCAAAGGAAGAAGATAGTCCTTGCAATTTTTTGTGCAAGGTAGTCAAGTTGAAGGAAGAATTTCTTCTGCTCTGCTCTATTCTGAGCAAAATCATTGAGGGAAGGACAGGGTGAAGGGAGCCCTGGGCGAACGGGGCCCTGGCGGAAGTGTGCGGATTTAGTCCGGTGCATACGTTAGACAACAAAAATTTTTCCCGATGACTGATCTTGCCCTAATACAATTAAATACACCCAAACACATAATAGGGTCAGCCACAGCCGAGTCAAAATGGCCCGGCCGCAACGAGCAACGAATTGCTCAAAACTGGGCGTCGACACGGGCGTGTCCAATGGACACGGCCGTGACTGGAAGCAAGCGACACGCCCGTGTCAGAGAGACACGACCGTGTCGCGGCCCTACTGCATTCACTGATGCAAATCGTCGAACAGTTCATATGCATAACTAAACCATACATTGCAAGGATCGAATATAGCATATGAAAACAAGCACGAATCATCATAGCAAGATTGTTAAATGCATACAATTCAATCACATTCAACCACCGCAATTCTAAGCGGTTACAGCCCAACCCTAAGTGCGTGAATCAGTCGTCAAAAAGGATTGCGATAAACCTAAAAAGAAACTTACAAACGAGGTGAATACCCCGGTACCGATTTCTTCCATTTACGGCTACAGACGATCACACAAAGATGGAGGAGAGGATCGCCGCTGCCTAGGCTGCCGTGCGTCGGCCTGCTGCTGCCGCTGCCACTCGCCTGAGGAGGAGGACGCACAGCTCCTGCTACTGCTGCTATCACACGTGGCTTCCGCTGAAGGAGGTGCGGCCACCAGCTGCTCGCGTCGCCAGCTGCTCCTGCTGGTGGTGATGTTGGCCGCCGGCGAGGAGGAGAGAGAGGACAGGGGCGGCGACCGAAAGTGAGAGAGAGGGAGGCTAGGGTTTTGCCGACCTTTTGCTCTTCCAGCATTTTCCTTTGGGTCTAGGGTTAAATGAAGTTCTGTTCTCGATCATTAACCTGGTCGCCCCCTTATATAGAGAATTTCCATAACATTAAAATTAATGTTATATTCATTATAACTTTAGGCGGACTGCG
>JAOWBR010151232.1:0-13432 GCA_028571145.1 Dionaea muscipula
ACGTAGTATAGTGTAGTTGTTGGATTTGTAATTTTTTTTTATTTTTTTTGGATGGTCGAGTCCACATTCTATGTATGTTTGTGGCCTTTAGGCCATGATTGGATGCTGTATATGTTGCCAAACCATCATTCTGTACCATTTGCCAAACAAAAGATATGGAGGGGAAATGTATAAAATCACTGTTTGAGGGGATATTAGCTTTCGCTAGGCCTGAGGCCAGCGAAAGCTAATACGCTTCAAATAGTGATTTGTTCTTCTCTGCTTTTTGTTCTTCTCTGCTTTTTGCAGTGGACTCCACCTTATCTCCCTTCTATATTACCAAACCACTTTTTTGACATCTTAATTCTCATTCTTTAAACATTACATCAATGGGACTCACTCTCCAAATATATTGCACCCTCTATATCTTACCCCCCTTCATAACTAATACGTCTCATCTTATACGCCATCCAATCGGTCCTTTATTGTTGTCTTCCTGTACATTCTCATATATTGTTATACACCAACATACGTTAGCATTTACATTGGATATATTTTTATTATAATATTTTTATATTGTTTATTGGTATTGTTTTTGTCATCTCTTTCGTATATTTGTTGTTTTTTTTATTGCTCAAATCTAATCTTTTGATTAGGTTAGGGCAATGCGTGTTAGGTAGCCGACAGTCAACGTACTAAAATTGTTAGATCTTGTGTGCACGTATCCTATAGATACCCGTAGCCGATCCCACCCAGTGGGAAGTGGCCGTATTGTTGTTGTATAACAAATTTGTTTTGGAAAGAAAAAAGGGATGACAAATGGGATATCGACAAGCAATAATATATTTGCTGTGTTTTGTTGCCCCTTGCATTTCATCCCCTTCTTTTCTTTCCCCGGAAGGCAAGATGGTTATTGTGCGGCCTTGTAGCTAAGACACATTATTTGACCCATATTCAGTTTTGAAGGTCTTACTTAACTCGAAATCAGGACTAGAGATTTCTTCTTACCAATCCTTGTTCACAGTACAGGAACTAAAGAAATATAATCAGGGGGTCTTACTGCAGGATTGTTGAAAGTGTGGGTGAAGGGGTAGCTGAATTTCAAGCCGGTGATCACGTGCTTACGCTATTTACTGGAGAGTGTATGACATGCAAACATTGCAGATCCAGTAAAAGCAACATGTGCCAAGTGCTTGGTTTAGAAAGAAGAGGTGTAATGCATAGTGATCAGAAGACACGGTTCTCCCTAAAAGGGAATCCCGTCTACCATTACTGTGCTGTTTCTAGCTTTAGCGAGTACACAATTGTGCACTCCGGATGTGCGGTTAAAGTGAGACCAGAAGCTCCTTTAGAGAAAATATGCCTTCTAAGTTGTGGAGTGGCTGCAGGTATCATGAAGTCTGCAGCACAAAATATTGTTGTTTACTCATATTAAGTTGCCTCTGTTGCTATCATTGCCTAATTGGTTAAGCCATGTAATGCTCGAGTTGATTGTTTCCTAGCCCAAAATTTTGAAACGGTTTCTTGAAACAAATAATATGAACAGCAGAACATCCCTTCAGAAGGTTATACTGTCTTCTTCATGAAGATGATCCGGCGCATAATATATCTGTGTTAGAAAGCAAAAACATGGAAAGTACCGAGGGAAATAGGGCACAAAATTACTTAAATGCAAGAAACAATTGCTTCTTGTATAGAGTAAGAGAAAGAAGTTTTCAAGTGTTAAAGGGCATTGAACTGGACATTCTGAATTCTGATAGGCTTACCAGAATATTGAGAAAGGCTGAAAATGGAAGTGATTGAACTTTCAGAAGCACAAGTTTGTCTTCCAGATGTAGAAGAAAAAAACAGTAGCAAGAGAAAGCCTGTGAGACCATTTAGCAATATGTTAATCGTGATTCAACTTTTCATTACAAGCTAAGGTAAATCTATTCTTCACCAATAGTAGTTAGTACTCAGTAGCACTGCAAGGCTTAAGTGATGTGACAGACTGCAAGCTGCAATTTGAGGTTATTAGAAGTAAGAGAAGGATCTTGTGTGTATGTATCCTACGGATACGTATGACTTACTCTACCCAGTGGAAAGTGGTCGTGTTATTGTTGTTGTAGAAGTAAGAGAAGGCATGAAGAGAACAGTGAGCAATTTATCAGACTTCAATCATTTCAAATGAAAATATTGTAAACCAAAAGGCGCTCATGGTTCTAACAGGTGACTTCCGGCCTGAGCCATAGTTTGAGTGATTGAAATGTTGTGGATATTTGTTCATTTCTAAATTTATGCATCATTCTTAGAATCATCTTCTTATACCAGTTCTCTTCTTTTTTTTATGGCATCATAAAATCAATATTTATGTGCGTAGTGGCCTTCTTGTGGATTCTGCACTAGGTATTGGTGCTGCTTGGAAGGTTGCTGATATATCAGGGAATTCAACAGTTGCTATATTCGGTCTTGGAACCGTTGGCCTTTCTGTATGTAGTGCACTGCATCAAATTCAGAATTCCATTTACTCAGCGGTGAAGCTACACTGAGTCTGATGTAGGCAGTTATCTTGTGCAATTATAGGTAGCACAAGGTGCAAATCTAAGGGGAGCAGCTAGGATTATTGGCATCGATGTTGACTCCAGAAAGTTTGAAACCGGTATGACATTTGTTAACATCATATATCTCCCTCCTTGATGATTTGCCTTGTTTCTTTAGAATCTTGTTTTCCAAATAGTTTGGTTATTGATGGACCGCCAAATGATGCAGCCAAGGCATTTGGAATAACAGATTTTGTCAACCCAAATGATCATGGTGAACCTGTTCAACAGGTATGTTCCAATCGTCTATGATGAGCTTAGTATGAATTTTGTGATTTTTGGAAGACATACATGATTCGAAAAATATTAGAATATTGAAAATATCAATCAAGATTGGAAGGGTAGACAAGACTGACAACAAATTGGCTTCCCAAAAATGTAGTAATAGGCATGAGTTTGACCTCAGTGACGTATTCTCTAGGGAAAGAACAAATACATGATTAAGATCAAGCTCGAAAGGGGTCATTAATAGACTGTCAATGGACCAATAAGCTTATGGTAAGAGACCGAAGAAATAGTTTTATACTTTAATACGCCCCTTTGTGTGAAAGCTCAATGGCTTTGAAACTAACATGGATCGTGCATAGGTCCACATAAGATTTGAACTCATTACTGCTTGGTCAAACTAGCTATGACATGATATTATGTCAAAAAATCATCTATACCACAACCTCAAGCTTATGGTAAAAGAGGTAAATAGTTTTATACATTAACATGGACTAATGCTATCACATGTATTTTCGTTGGTCCATATTCAATCAACTGAGATTTTACAAGTGGACATATGAGTGCCTAATCTTGCATTGGTAGTTGATTTTTCACGATATCCTATGCAACAGGGTTGAAAAGTACTGTCGAATGCTAAATTACCTATGTTGAGGACTCAAGGGCATATATGCTGCCTTTCTAACCCCCAGTTCTTTTGCTTTATTACATGGAGGCAGCATTATCACACTTTGAGATAACTTATTATCAAGTGCCACAGAAATCAATTAGTAGAAGGCGTCACAAATGCAATTCAGTTTCTTGTGAGTAGTGTTAGCGTGATGCTTATTCAACGTAGTCCTCCTTTTTCACTTGAACTTATGTATTTGAGAGGCTCAGGAATACAAATTATGTTGATCAAAGTAATGACAATATGTTTGGATGTGGGCTTTCTTAGGTGCCTGAACAGATGTTCTTGTGTTGTGCTTTGCTTATTATGAGTTGATACACAGAATTGTTTTTCCTGTTTCTAGGTAATTAAGCGAATGACTGATGGGGGAGCTGATTATGCGTTTGAATGTATAGGAGACACTGGAATGATAACAACTGCTTTACAATCATGTTGTGATGTAATTCCTCCAATATCTATCCCTTGATGCTCTTATGGAATCATTTAAAAAAAATTCACTTGTCAATGTTTTGTCATTGTTCTCTTAGGGATGGGGCTTGACTGTATCCCTTGGTGTGCCAAAGGTGAAACCTGAGGTGAGTGCCCACTATGCGCTATTTCTCAGTGGAAAGACATTGAAAGGATCTCTATTCGGAGGATGGAAACCCAAGTCAGAGATTCCCAAGTTGGTGGACATGTATCTCAATAAGGTAGGAGATTCTAAATATGTCTCAAGTTATCTTATGATTAATTCATTTGTGTTGATGATTGCTTACTTTATCAAGGAATGATCTCCCTGAAACATTTTCTTCCATTAAAATTTGGACTCCAAGGGTTTGCCCCTGCTCTTCATGCTTCACTACTCCATGCCTTCAAAATGAAAAGGTCAAGCAATGAAGCAAAGTTACTACCCACCCCCCTCTTCACTTTTTTTTTGTAAAGTTGTATGTCTAAAGTTCTCTCAACCACACCTTAGAGCATCCGTATTGGTTCCATATTTTTGTGCTTTGTTGAGTTTTTTGTGTTTGTAGAGTTTTTGTATGTTTTTTTGGCTGTGTTGGCACACCATTTTTTCACTAAATTTGGTGCTTCCACCAAATTAAACTCAGTAGATGGAGTTGCTGGTTGCTCTCTCCAACTGCATCCCTCTAACAAAATTGAATTCACACTACTTCTTCCCCCCTCTCTCTCCCGCATTCAATTTTGAGTTGGTTGCTTCACACCATTTTTTATGTACCAATGTGGACAAAAAATATTTTGTGTGGGCTACAGTAATCAACACAAAACACACCATCTACATCATTTTTTTGTGTTTTGTTAAGCTGCTCCATTACGGATGCTCTTAATCTCCATTTAAAGCATTGGCTCAAAGATTGTCCAAGTCCCTGCCAACCATAGACTTTTTTTATCCTCTTTAATTCGAAAAGGTTAGATGTTGTTGATAAAAATAAAACTCATTAGACCTATATTCAATCTCAATCTCTTCACACCTATCAATGTGGAATGGGGGTATCAAACTTGTCCTCTTTCTGGTATCAGCTACATAAATTCTTCCTATCAATTTATAATCAGTTTCCTATGTGAGCAGACTGGCATACTTGATGCCGCCTTCTAGCTATTTTCATCGATGCTTTGTGTGACAAATCCATCTTAACCGGTGCCATCTAAACTCTCCTGAACAATCAAATAAAATAGGGGAGTATGAACATGATTTGTTGTGGATGCACCGTGGCTCTGCAAATGTACCATTTTGACTAATCAAAAGTGCCATTTCTTTGTCATGCATTTCTTATATGGCTGCTGCGAGATCTGATGTGCCAGAGTTTACGCAGGAAATTCATATTGATGAACTCATCACCCACAACCTGACATTTGCTGATATCAACATGGCCTTCAATCTCATGAACGAAGGCAAGTGCCTGCGCTGTGTGATTCACATGCCAAAATAGGGCTTCCTCACACTTTTAAATGATCGAGAGAATCATGCACCTGTTCCTGGTGTCCTGATTCTGTGCCTCACATTTTATGATGATTAAATTGAATTATCTATAGAGCTGCTTCGCCTTCTGCAGATCTGCTTCTCCTTTTTGTTAATATTTTCTTCTATGTGAATCTATTTCAGCTGCAAACAACTGACACTCATGAGCCAAAATCTCATCTAGTAATTGACACATGAGCTAGCTCTCAGACTCATCATCACCAAAATCCCACTAAGTGAAGTCGATCATATGTATTGGTGAAGATATATTCACAGAGAAAGATCTGACAAAAATAGTACGTTGACTATTGATTATCTGACAAGCATCTCGACAAACAGACCAAAATTAGTAAAAGATTTTCAACTAAGGATGAGGAAAGATTAATAATACCTATGATGAGGGTTACATCATTTCAAATAAACGTTCAAGTTAGGAAAATATTTACAGTAGATGGCACATGAATGGTCACTCTAACAATTAGCTTTCAAGGAACAGCTTCCTGATAGAATGACGCCACTCCGGGTTCATAAACCAGTTATTGCCTTAGTCATGATGCTATTTCATGAACTATTGCCTCCTCATTTTGTCACATGAACAAATGCCTCATGAAGCTGATATTTCTGCTCTCTTGTCTTCCAAAAGCTTTAGCTCCTGACGCCAACCTTCTAATTTCCCGACTTTGTCCAGCTGATCGGGATTCATATCTTTCACACGAGTTTTCCGGTGCAGCTCTTCTGCAAGTCGAATCTGCAGAAAGACCAAGCAAACAAGCAGAAATATTTATCATATATCCTAGAGGGAGCTTATTCTCGCAATCCCAGTAACATGAACTTCTTAAGAAGACAGGAGCTGGCAAAAAAAGAAAAAAAAAAAAAAAAGGACCGCCGGCGAACACCGGTTTGCAAGAACAGGAAAGCATTATTGAAAACAGTACAAGCAAGTAGTATAAAAATCCATTGATTCTTCCAGGATCATTAGAAAAATGCACAGGAAGCACATATTTTCAAGTAAGGTAAACAAAGAACCATCATTCAAATTCTCGAGGAATTAATTCCATATGGAGGGAGGGCTTATTCAAATCCACACGAAAACTCTTCCTCTGAAAATTCTAGAGGCAGATAAGATCGTACCTTCTTTCTCAAATTCCGAATTTTTTTGTCGATACCCTGCATGGAGTTTTCAGGATTTGGCCCTCCTATAGAGTCCATGCCATTGCCAGGTGTAGCATCACTACATTCTGCAGAAAGAAGAGACATTTGGCTTATCTGAGTTGTAATCAACTCTGCAGATTCTGACTTTTGAATTGGATCGTCACAATGCTGCTCTTCCACTTCACTCTCCTCATTTACCATTTCATCCGAGCTTTTAGCCTTTTCAAGAGCAGCCTAACAGATGTTTATAACTCATCATCATCATCACACCATTGAACGGAAAGACAAACAGATTTTAGCAGTATATGTCTGGAACTGGAAGTATAAATAGTTTTTATGTATCTTTTACTGATTAGAACAACAGACTTTGCAGACTCCACGACGGTTCATTAAGCTACTTGTAGAAGGGGACGGTGAAGAACGAACCTTGCAGAAAGGAAGGGACTAGCAGAGATTGAAAGAAAGCGCCAACATTACGCACACGTAATTAGCAATTAATAACAAAGTAGAATAGACATTTGCATGGAGTGAAAAACATATTGACATTGAGATGCTAAACTATAAATATACTAAATATTGTACACATCAAGAAAATCATGGCAATAAGGCAATAAGTCATTAGTAGCTGCTCGGCAAAGTGAAAAACAAAGCACAACATAGTTCTTGTACATCAACAGAGAAAGTAGAAGGAAACAGAACAGCATAAACACTGCCAGCAGACTATTCATTTCACCAATTGATCATAGATAAGGAACAGTCCATTCAGCTTTTCCTTCAAACACTTTTCCTATAGGCCTGCCTAATCACCTGACAACTCTTTACCTGATTCAGCAGTACATGCTAGCTGTAGAAAAACTTGAGGCCTCCGATAGAAAGCCGAAGAGCCATCCAAGCAAAGTGTTGGCAGGAGGAATTGAAGGGAAGGCATAACTCCAGACATAATTTCCGGCTGATCAACCAACACACGCCCACCCATAAATATGCAAAGCAATCAAGCTGAAGGAAATTGTTCTCCCTAGGTGAATTCTAAATCAAGGGTCTGCCCCACATAAACCCAAAGGTGAAGAAGCAAGAAAAAGACGAGATGAGATGAGATGAAGATAAGTGAGACAATTTCATGAACTCTGCAAGCTTTATGGAAACCACTTCCATGTGATTTTCTAATGCAAATACTTTCAAGGTCTCTTACCATAAATTTGAGCTTTTTTTGTAGAGTTGATTCATTGACATGATATGGTCAGGAATTGTTCTTTGTGTGAACCTATGTATAGTCCACATTTCAAAACTATGGTACTTTCAAGTGAAGGGACGTGTTAAATTATAAAACTATTTCATGTGTCGACTACATACGATTGAGATTTGGGTAGAATTGATTCCTCGACAAACAATATTCTGTTTCTAATACTACAAATGCAAGCATCCTGAATAGCAATTATGTAATGTCTTCATAGACTCTAAATGTGGATGAGAAATTTACTACAAGATGATCACCATGTTGTGACAAAGCAAGCATTCGCAATCGCACCCCAACCTAGGCGTCGCATGCGAGCAAGACGTGAAAAGGACATGAAGCTTTTAGCAATATCATATGTAGAGATGATAAGATGATGAGAAAGGCTGCAAATGTAGCTGAAGGACGAGTTCAAGGAAAGACCAGTATATCCTAATTGGAAGCATTTGAAAGATTTAATTTCATTTATTTCTTTTTCCCTTTACAAAGTTATATTTCCATATGCCCGCATGTTATACTCTGATTGAAATTACTCTTTTCACAGGAAAACTCTACTCTCTCACACTAGCACTTAGTCCTTGGAGACCCGATGTAGTAATGATGATGCATGACAAGAGGTTGCGGCAGCACCAACAAAAGGCAAGACGAAAGAGTCAAGGTTAAGATAGTACCGGCATGTAAAATGGAGACTTGTCAATGGTCTTGTGATGAGGTATGAAGTAATAGAAAAGGTGCAGCTGAAGCGAGGAAAAGGAATGCTAAAAAATCATCGTATCTATGAATTCCAACCCAGGAATTGGGACAAAGGTTTAGGTCTGCTGGTATTTGTGTGAATGATTTTATTAATGCAACCAACCTTGCAGCACTCTACATTGTCATCCAAAAAGCAATTGACTTTCATTTTGACCCCAAATAAAAAGCACTAAGTAAATTTCCCAAGTTGCAACCCTTTTGTTTCTCCTATACTAAAAGTTAAATACGTAATTTACAATCCTCCTCTTAACTTCCTTCCTTGAACTTAAAACTACTCAATCAACAAAAAAAGAGAAATCTATAAAACCTTTGATCTTCTTCTCTTTCCATTACTGTGGACATGTTTACCATATGAACCCATGAATTCCAATCATTCAACAAATTCTTCACAGCAGTTCAGCATCAGTAGCAATCAAATTCCTTACAAATTCTCCATGAGAAGTGTGTTCTGTTTTTTTATTCTAATACGTATTCAATACTCTATTTACAGTCATGTACAAGTGTCCCTAGAGTACCTTTCTATGATGGTTGATTCACAAGTTTATCAATAGACAAAAAAAATAGTAGATCAACCTTCTGTGTGAAACAACAAATCAAACTCCAGTATTATTTTGATATTTCCCAATATGCAAAAATGAGAAGCATAACCGCTAATGATAATTATTCCTTTACCAGTGCAGACTTAGCTTTTGCACATTCTTCACCCTTAAAAAAATTACTGAAAGCAAGTTAAGTAGCAGTGATAGGCAAAAGAATGACCGGACACCTGAGATGTTTTATAAGCTTGGAACAGGTCACAAATGAGTCATTGAGAAAAACAAATATGATCAAACGGCGGAAGGAGTATTGAGGAGGAGAGGCATGTCAGGGGACCTTTCAGTAAAGCAATAAAAAAGATAGGAACATATTCCAATTGTTTGAGGATGTGTTTTTCTTTTCTTTTTCTATACCTAGAAGAATGAAAAAGGAGCTTTGTTTCTTAATCGCAGCAGAAGAAAAGGAAACAAAAAGATATAATGTTGACCCATTTAGTTGAACTTAATTCTATTGCATTAGTTGGTGCATCTTTGGATCCAGAAGAGCATCTTCAATGTTAGGTAACCGACAACCAGCGCATTATATTTAGTCGGATCTTAAGTGCATTGTATCCCACGAATACGTGTGGCCGACCCCACCTAGTAGGATAAGGTCGTGGTGATGATGATGATGATGAGGAGGAGGAGGAGGAGGAGGAGGAGCATCTTCAATAAATTTTCAAATTCTAACATCTTAGAATTCTAATTATAATCAGATGCCACCAATAGAGAACAAACTGGGCAGAATCTGACAGAGAAAATGCATAGCTTTTTATTGGGCATAACCTTGCATATCATGATTTGGGCAGAAACCAGAATTGTCAATGGACCACACTGGAAAAGAGCAAACTAGTGTAGAAAAGGTGACCTCACCAAATGGGAAATGGCGTAGATCGTTTTTGTTCAATTTACAGATACCAGAATCGCACACACGTATATTTATAAAATCTAAATTTCTATGAGAATTGAAATTAAGATGTCAAAAACATTTGTTTCCATAGTTCAATAGGTGATTCATAAATATCATGCATGTTCCCTATCACCCTTGTGCTTCAGAGCTTCAATGAGTTATATGGTCCCTCATGCCCTGTTTGTTTGGTGGATAAGGAGGCCGGATAGGACTACGTAGTCCGACCGTCTCCTTATCCCTTGTTTGTTGTGGGCAAAAAGAGGTGGGATTGCAAATCACACCATCCCCTTATCCCCCCCCCCCATGGTGGGATAATAAAGTACCATGGGAGGTGTTACTTCATTATCCCACCGGGGTGGGATAAGGAAGCTGCCGGTCAATGCCGTTGACCGGTCGGATTCCGGTCGGATTCCGGCCAGTTTCCGGCGATCAACTGAATTTCGGCCAAATTCCGGCCGTCAGCCGGTGGTCAACGCGGATCAAAATTTTTATCTCGTCGATTTTTATCCGCAAAACAAACAAATCTATAAATTCATTATCCATTATTTCTTATCCTTCTTCTTATCCCATCATTTCTTATCCGTTTTTTTATCCCTTTTTATTAATTATCCCACACTATCCCATCCGCAAAACAAACGAGGCCTTAGAACATGTGTAATGAATTATGGATAAGGTCGCATGATATGCATTAACTTTATTTGGAAGGACACTCTTCATGGCTTGCAGGGCATGTTGCGTTTGACGTGTAACATGCCGTGTAAAGGCATTATATATAATATCGCAAGGAGGATAAGTTAAACAATATATCTATATCTTTTTCTCAGTTTCCACTTTCTTGTGATTACTTTATTTATTTATTTTCTTTTTCTGAAATCATCCCCCTTTTTTTTCTTTATGTTTAATTTATTATGTGGTTATTTCACCTCTATAAAAAATAGATTTCATTACTTTCAGGATAATAAGTTAAAACAAATATAATAAATAAATAAATCTACCTAACTTTTCCCAATTCCTTTTTTTTTTTCTTATTTCGTACGAATTTATTTATTTTATTTTCCTGAAGATTAGCTTAGTCAGAATGAAATAATATTATTGTCAGTAACCATTTATAATTTTTAACAATATCTAATAAAATAATGTGTTAAAAGAAAAAACTAATAATATTTACAATAAAATTAGTTTTAAAAATAATATGTCTTTGAAACGGGACATGTAGAATTAGGGGGAAAGAGAACGGGTAAATCTCTGAAAAGATGAAAAGGAAAGGAGGGACTAGCTGCAGGTTAAGATACAAAAAAGTAAAAGGATAAAAGGGAAGTGGAGAAGGGACTAGAAACAAATTCGCTTTGGCTTTTGCCTTATCATGATACGGTGAAAAAAAAGGTACTTTTTTGGGTTAAATTTTCAACGTATCTAACTGTCTATTTCTTTTTAAAATCTTCTTTTAAAGCATCTTCAACGGTACTGAACAATTTTACTAGTTAAATTATTTTTTAAATTGCGCTTTAAACTATTATTTTTAATTAGGAAAATTGAATGAAAATTTTATCTCTTTTTTCTTTATCATATTTCTCAAAGGTGAGGGTCTCACTTTACCTTCTTTGCCTAATTGACAAAAGTAATTCAAAGATTAGTCTAAAAAATAATTCAACTAACAAAATTAAATGATGAGTATATAGGATGTTCGGTAATGGTGTTTAGTTGCTTGTTTTATTGTTTTATTGTCAGACTAATAGTCCATCAGACTTCATTTCCCACAAATTTGGAGGATAAACATTGATAGGGGGTGTCATTGCTCATCTAACCCATAGAGGGATAAAGTGGTGGTGGTGGTGGGGCGGTGGCCGGCGGCATTGAACGTCATTGATAGACCATTAATCGACTATTGACCGGCAATCGGTCGTCGAATTCAAGTCAATTTTCGATGACCGACCGTCGGTCAACGGTAACCAACACTAGTCAACGACGGTCAAAAATATTTTTTCCAATCCACAAAACAAGCAATCATATATATTATTACGAGTGCTGATTTAGTGATATAAATGCTATATTTTAACACGTATTTTTCAACAAAAATATTAATCAAATAATAAAAATAAAAATAAATACTATTTGTGTAGAAGATGTTAACAAATGTGTCATGTATTTGTGTTGCTATATTTGACATCTAGCATTCTCAAAATTTAGCATCCAATATATGACACTTCACTGGAGCACTACTTTTGTCAAATTATCAAATTATAGGGATAGCATCATAGCACGCATGATCATTGTTATTGAAGATGCTTGTAGAGAATATAAAACGAATAAAGAAGTGGAATGCATTGGGTAGAAGAAGGGAATCCAGCAGCTGGGCCTAGTCCAATGCCTCGTCTCTGGGCCTTCCAGCACATGTAGAGACCGACCTGGCCCATTCCGTATATCCCCAGTACAAAACAATCAAACACCCACTCCCTGCTCACAATGAGCTAGTTTTGTCACACAAAAGCAAATATCGTAGGAAATTAACTGAGGTTCAATGATCAAATTCAAAAGGCCAAACTACAAAAAAAGCAAAGCACACTCAGGAGTTGAATAATACCGATACAAACACACACGGGCACTGTCGCCTAATGCCGTAACAAAGACCATGAGCAAAGAAATCAACAAGCTGATCAACATTACAATAATACTAACAACAAAGGGCCTAAAAATCATCAGTAGGCAGCTGAGTTGATTACTAACAATCACCAGTTCAGCACAGCAATATGTTCAAATTAAGAGTAGAGATAAACACTACAAGAACTTGAACAGTTTGTAACACCAAGTCCACAGCACTAACTATATATATCCACGAAATCCAAGCAGACTCCACAGGCCATGTCATATTTCCAAAAGGGTGTAAATTGCATAGAGTTGGGGGGGGGGGGGGTTAAGAGGACTCAACAGCCATGCTAATTGATCCTTTTCTCTTCTCTGAAATGCAAAGTGAACCTAGTATGTTAAATTTTCCAAAACTGTGATTTTGCCTTGCTATGGATGCCTCACCACACAAATCAATCAATCACAGAATACAAAAGAGAATACTTGAATACTTAATGGACAACCACATGATCGATCCACATGAAGGTTTAGAATAAACCAATTGAACTACTAATGAAACCAATTGAACTATGACTTGACAGAATAACAAGTTATATATTATGCTAGATTAGTGAATGGTTATGGTTAGCGTATCCCCTTCCCTTGAGACAAACAGGGCTCAGTGATCAAAATCACCAAGCCTTTGGCAGGAAGGTAACATGCAAGAATGTTAACCGTGCCAAAAGCACGGACAATTTCTAGTATATATATATATATATATATATAGAATTAGTTTCAAATAAGGATGCCCTCTTTGGAATAGTAAGAGTGGACTTTTG